>VIEB01000508.1:341770-356133 GCA_006547085.1 Malus baccata
AAAAAAAAAAAAAAACTCATTCGACAGAAGATATAATATTTTGATAATGATTGGCTACTCAAGGATGAACATGAATAAGAACTCCTACTTAAAAACTCATTCATATTACAAATCTCTTTGTAAATATCATCCTATTAAAAAGAATGAAAACTAAAATCGTCTAGTCAATCTATTTGGAGATGTTTTAAGCCTTCAAATCCAATCAACAAATAGCATTTCGATTGAAGAAACTTTTGATGTCAAATATGTACTTAAGATTTTGATTTTAACATCTCGTTTGAAAATACTATGCTAATAACAGTTATCTTTTTCTGTGATAAATAGAAAATAGAGATTTGGTTGGATGCGATCTGTTTGACCAAATGGGTACAAAACAAAGCAAAGGCAACAGAAGTCACACATGACCAACAGAAGACACACATGACTCGACAAGTTCCCACGAAGCTATTCTTTTACTGTTATGCCATCCCTCTCTCCTCTTTCTCCTCTTTCTCTCTCTACAATCATCAACCGTACACATACGCTTACGTACAAATACATAAGGGGTAACTCTCTCTCTCCTCGTCCTTCCTTTCTTGTTCTTGTTTACTAATTAGGGCTCAGAGCCTGAGCTTCTGAACTGCCATTTACTACAACCAACCCAACGACATAAAGCAGAGAAAGAGAATCGATTCAGAAATGGAGGGAGGAGGGCCCGCAGCTCAATCGGCGGACACTGTGATGTCGGAGGCGGCGCCACCGTCGCATCCGGACCCCAACCACCCACAGCAACATCCGCCACCGCCGCATCAGGCCATGGGGGGAGTGGAGAGCATTCCGGCCACGCTCAGCCACGGCGGCCGATTCATTCAGTACAACATCTTCGGCAACGTCTTCGAGGTCACCGCCAAGTACAAGCCCCCCATCATGCCCATCGGTAAAGGCGCATACGGCATCGTTTGGTCTGTATCTCCTCTCTCTCTCTCTCTCTCTCTCTTTCATTTCTTCCATCCCTTCATTTTTTGTTTGTTTCAAATTTCCTCTCTCTGTGAAAAGAAAATGCAAAAGATTCATCATTTGGGGAAAATTAAATCGGATTCAATGATTGATTAATCGTGAGAAATTGCAAAACAAATAGCTCGGCTTTGAATTCGGAGACGAACGAGCACGTTGCGATAAAGAAGATTGCGAATGCGTTCGACAACAAGATCGATGCGAAGAGGACGCTGAGGGAGATCAAACTGCTGCGGCATATGGATCATGAGAATGTTGTTGCGATCCGGGATATAATCCCTCCACCGCAAAGGAACTCCTTCAATGATGTTTACATTGCGTATGAGCTCATGGACACTGACCTCCACCAAATCATTCGATCCAATCAAGCACTCTCCGAGGAGCACTGTCAGGTTCTGCCCCTTCTCTTCCAAATGCTAGCATTTTCGATATTCTGTTTGAAACTAAAGACGAGTTCTTACTTGAAACTAAAGTCAATCTTGACACCAGTGTGTTAGCATTCTTTGTGAAATTGATAATTTGTGCCTTTTCGGGTTAAAAGTCTGTAAAGACAAGTTCTTTGCCGCATCTGCGTGTTTTTCTCGACCATTTGGACAGTTGTTGTGAAACAGATCGTTCCTCTAGTTGTTCTCATTGATAAAGATAAAAAATGATTGGATGAAATTGACCAAGAGGACAGTTTGGTTTGTAATAAGAATTCTTGAGCAACCCTGAAAATAAAGATTCGTGCTTTTCTCGTTTTCAGCTACACCGTTAGTTCTCCATGGAGAAGGTTTCAAGACTAGTTTTATGTACTTGTTATTACACTTCCTTATATTTATATTATGCTCCATCAAAGTTGTGCATTGTATGCAACTTAGATGACCTATGGCTTTTTGAGCACCTAATTAGCAAGTTGCAAAATAAGATGAACCGTATCTTGCCCCTCCCATTCGTTTCTTCCATTACATTTCGTATGTTAAACTTAAGAGTCTCCTGCTTCTAAATTCATAATATTTTTATTTTTTATTATTTCACTTGACTCCACTTAGTGGGATAAGGATTTGTCGTTGTTGTATTTCACTCAAGATCTAATAACTACTGTTTTTATGTGCGTGCAGTATTTCTTATATCAGATCCTCCGAGGATTGAAATACATACACTCTGCAAATGTTCTGCACAGGGACTTAAAACCTAGTAATCTTCTCTTAAATGCCAATTGTGACTTAAAAATATGTGATTTTGGACTAGCTCGAGTCACCTCTGAGACTGATTTTATGACTGAGTATGTTGTTACAAGATGGTACCGTGCCCCAGAGCTATTGTTAAACTCTTCAGATTACACTGCAGCTATTGATGTATGGTCAGTAGGTTGTATTTTTATGGAATTGATGGATCGGAAGCCATTATTTCCTGGCAGAGATCACGTGCATCAGCTTCGTCTGCTTTTGGAGGTAGCTTAATTATGTTTATTGGTCATAAATCATTTTTTTGTGCAAACCGAGGATCATATAATGGACAAGAAAATATCATCGTCATCCTTATTATTGTAACTGTTTTGTCACAGCACAGGGTCCTTGAATAGCATTATTAGCTCCTCCATGCCATAGTTACACTTGACATGATAATAAGCCCAACATGTATCACATTTGAGACCATTTCATGATGAATTCGGAATTGGAATTTAGAATCTTCACATTTCTAAAATTGTACATTTTTAGTGTAGATATCTATGAATCAGTGTGGTTAATCATCAGAAATCCTTGCAGCTGATTGGCACCCCATCAGAGGCTGAGCTGCTATTTCTAAATGAAAATGCTAAGAGATACATTCGGCAGCTTCCTCTCTACCGTCGACAGTCATTTACCGAGAAGTTTCCTCACGTCCATCCTTCAGCAATTGATCTAGTTGAAAAGATGTTGACATTTGATCCTACTCAGAGAATTACTGGTAAGTTGCCCTTACTAAAATGATCACAAGTCTGATAAACAATAATCACAGTTTGTCTACTGCTTATCTGCTTTATTGACTCGGAATAATTTGTTGCTGATTCCCATTTAGTGTGTGATCTTCATAAGTAGTAAATTTGAGTACTCCCACATTAGTGTTACCTTGATTATTTTAGCTAGCTTAATGCAGACATGTTGTTGGACTATATTAACGGAATACGTTTACATGTTCAAACAGTGAGATCAATATAATCACAAAAGAGAAGGAATTTAAGAATCTAACTGTTTTCGGATATCATTTGAAAACGAAAAATTTATCTCTAGGAGTTCATTTTAGGGTGATGTAAGTTTTTCATGTCCCCTCAACCACCCTTCTGCTAAATTACAACTAAATCCACCCATCAAGCACGTGGAAAATCTACACTCCCCATTATTCTCTTTTCTGTGGAACTCTCCATCAGATAATAAAATTGTAGCCATCACCCGCTTTCTTACACGTGGGATGCCAGCTTCCCATTGTGTGGGTAAGATTACCTTTCGATAATGATGCTTTGGCAGTAGTCCGTCCCTTTCATGCGGTCATCCATGGAAATCGGCCGTTTTACCTTCTAAAAACTTGTAGTATGTTTTCATCTGAAATTTTGAAGCTCTTCCTTGTTCTCAAACACCGAACATCGTAATCATCACATTTTTAACCTTATGTAGAACCTCTGTTACATTTAATTTAGTTTTACTGTTCTGACTACTTCCGTTCTCCCTACGTTGCAGTTGAAGATGCCCTAGCTCACCCCTATTTAACATCTCTACATGACATCAGTGATGAGCCTGTTTGCCTGACTCCCTTCAGCTTCGACTTTGAGCAGCATGCACTCTCTGAGGAACAGATGAAAGAGCTGATCTACCGAGAGGCACTTGCATTTAACCCCGAGTATCAGCTACAGTGAGTTATTTGCTATTTAATTCACGTGGATTTTCAATTGTGTGGTCTCTAGGTTCCATCTGTTCGGTGTTCGGGATTGATTTTTCATGTAAATATGTTCCATCCGAAAGTGGAAGGTTATAGATTCGAATTATTGATCATCTGGAACAATGACAGCGATGTTTGTATCGGCTAGTTTTGATTTCTGTTTATCTAATTATTGAATTGAGCATACTGCTGATGAATTAATATTTCCTCGAACACATTTCCGAAAGCTTGAGAATCGATGAGGATCTCCGATGTCTGTTGTTACATTTGATCGTATTCATGCGCCTGCGTTCTTTTCCATTTCCGACCGTAAATCTGTAATCTGTGCTGGCATTCCCTTCGACCTGGATTGCACTTCAGTGTGTGCAGGACGAAGCCGGAATGCCAGAAGCCGAAGCCGACGGCTATTTATCCGAATGAGAGTTCAAAATGCCTCCATTTTTGCTCACATCAATTCTACTAATAGAAAGAGTTACAAGAATTCTTTTCGTACAATTGATTAGTACCGAATGAGATGAATAAAACGAAACTTTACCAAAGAAAGTAACCTCATCAGAGCTAACTGCTAAGGCAACTAAATATATCATGTTGACAAAACAATAAAGAACAAACTCATCTCAAACTAATCTCCCATTGTAGGAAGATACACGACAATAGCTCACATAATCCCGTTAGGTCTTCACATTCCCGAAGAATCTTGAAAGTGGCACGGGACCATCAGCCTCGTCATCGTCACTGCCCGAGTGTTTGGTCTTTGACCTGTGCTTCTTTTCCTTCTTTGTTCTCTTGGACCTGGACTTGGATCGTCTCGATTCTCGGTCTTCGTCTTCACTACCGGAAGAATCTGAGGATGAGCTCGAGGAGCTAGACTCTGAAGATCTCCTCCTTGAATGCTACAAAGCACAAAGTGCAGTGAGGAAAATATTAAACCGATTAAACATGGACACTGACCTCCACCAAATCATTCGATCCAATCAAGCACTCTCCGAGGAGCACTGTCAGGTTCTGCCCCTTCTCTTCTAAATGCTAGCATTTTCGATATTTTGTTTGAAACTAAAGACGAGTTCTTACTTGAAACTAAAGTCAATCTTGACACCAGTGTGTTAGCATTCTTTGTGAAATTGATAATTTGTGCCTTTTCGGGTTAAAAGTCTGTAAAGACAAGTTCTTTGCCGCATCTGCGTGTTTTTCTCGACCATTTGGACAGTTGTTGTGAAACAGATCGTTCCTCTAGTTGTTCTCATTGATAAAGATAAAAAATGATTGGATGAAATTGACCAAGAGGAAAGTTTGGTTTGTAATAAGAATTCTTGAGCAACCTTGAAAATAAAGATTCGTGCTTTTCTCGTTTTCAGCTACGCCGTTAGTTTTCCATGGAGAAGGTTTCAAGACTAGTTTTATGTACTTCTTATTAGACTTCCTTATATTTATATATTGCTCCATCAAAGCTGTGCATTGTATGCAACTTAGATGACCTATGGCTTTTTGAGCACCTAATTAGCAAGTTGCGAAATAAGATGAACCGTATCTTGCCCCTCCCATTCATTTCTTCCATTACATTTCGTATGTTAAACTTAAGAGTCTCCTGCTTCTAAATTCATAATACTTTTATTTTTTATTATTTCACTCGACTCCACTTAGTGGGATAAAGCTTTGTCGTTGTTGTATTTCACTCAAGATCTAATAACTACTGTTTTTACTCATTTTTTTGTGCGTGCAGTATTTCTTATATCAGATCCTCCGAGGATTGAAATACATACACTCTGCAAATGTTCTGCACAGGGACTTAAAACCTAGCAATCTTCTATTAAATGCCAATTGTGACTTAAAAATATGTGATTTTGGACTAGCTCGAGTCACCTCTGAGACTGATTTTATGACTGAGTATGTTGTTACAAGATGGTACCGTGCCCCAGAGCTATTGTTAAACTCTTCAGATTACACTGCAGCTATTGATGTATGGTCAGTAGGTTGTATTTTTATGGAATTGATGGATCGGAAGCCATTATTTCCTGGCAGAGATCACGTGCATCAGCTTCGTCTGCTTTTGGAGGTAGCTTAATTATGTTTATTGGTCATAAATCATTTTTTTGTGCAAACCGAGGATCATATAATGGACAAGAAAATATCATCGTCATCCTTATTATTGTAACTGTTTTGTCACAGCACAGGGTCCTTGAATAGCATTATTAGCTCCTCCATGCCATAGTTACACTTGACCTGATAATAAGCCCAACATGTGTCACATTTGAGACCATTTCATGATGAATTCGGAATTGGAATTTAGAATCTTCACATTTCTAAAATTGTACATTTTTAGTGTAGATTTTAACCCCGAGTATCAGCTACAGTGAGTTATTTGCTATTTAATTCACGTGGATTTTCAATTGTGTGGTCTCTAGGTTCCATCTGTTCGGTGTTCTGATCACAAGTCTGATAAACAATAATCACAGTTTGTCTACTGCTTATCTGCTTTATTGACTCGGAATAATTTGTTGCTGATTCCCATTTAGTGTGTGATCTTCATAAGTAGTAAATTTGAGTACTCCCACATTAGTGTTACCTTGATTATTTTAGCTAGCTTAATGCAGACATGTTGTTGGACTATATTAACGGAATACGTTTACATGTTCAAACAGTGAGATCAATAAACTCACAAAAGAGAAGGAATTTAAGAATCTAACTGTTTTCGGATATCATTTGAAAACGAAAAATTTATCTCTAGGAGTTCATTTTAGGGTGATGTAAGTTTTTCATGTCCCCTCAACCACCCTTCTGCTAAATTACAATTAAATCCACCCATCAAGCACGTGGAAAATCTACACTCCCCATTATTCTCTTTTCTGTGGAACTCTCCATCAGATAATAAAATTGTAGCCATCACCCGCTTTCTTACACGTGGGATGCCAGCTTCCCATTGTGTGGGTAAGATTACCTCAAGATAATGATGCTTTGGCAGTAGTCCGTCCCTTTCATGCGGCCATCCATGGAAATCGGCATTTTGAAGCTCTTCCTTGTTCTCAAACACCAAACATCGTAATCATCACATTTTTAACCTTATGTAGAACCTCTATTACATTTAATTTAGTTTTACTGTTCTGACTACGGCGGTGGGCACCTTTCTCTTCCTGCTGCTGCTGCTGCTGCTGCGTTTCTTTAAATCTTTGTCCTTCTTATCTGCAAGGACACATATTCACCTTCAGTAAAGAGGCTAGTAGAAACAAGTAATAGTTTGTGTTCACATTCCATGTCCACAACACCCACCTTTTTTGCGATCGGACTTACTACTAGAGTGGTTTCTTCCATTGGCAAGCTTGCGAGCCCTTTCGGCATCCAGTTGAGCTCTGTATTCTCTCATCATTCTATCATTAACCCCGAGTATCAGCTACAGTGAGTTATTTGCTATTTAATTCACGTGGATTTTCAATTGTGTGGTCTCTAGGTTCCACCATCTGTTCGGTGTTTGGGATTGATTTTTCATGTAAATATGTTCCATCCGAAAGTGGAAGGTTATAGATTCGAATTATTGATCATCTGGAACAATGACAGCGATGTTTGTATCGGCTAGTTTTGATTTCTGTTTATCTAATTATTGAATTGAGCATACTGCTGATGAATTAATATTTCCTCGAACACATTTCCGAAAGCTTGAGAATCGATGAGGATCTCCGATGTCTGTTGTTACATTTGATCGTATTCATGCGCCTGCGTTCTTTTCCATTTCCGACCGTAAATCTGTAATCTGTGCTGGCATTCCCTTCGACCTGGATTGCACTTCAGTGTGTGCAGGACGAAGCCGGAATGCCAGAAGCCGAAGCCGACGGCTATTTATCCGAATGAGAGTTCAAAATGCCTCCATTTTTGCTCACATCAATTCTACTAATAGAAAGAGTTACAAGAATTCTTTTCGTACAATTGATTAGTACCGAATGAGATGAATAAAACGAAACTTTACCAAAGAAAGTAACCTCATCAGAGCTAACTGCTAAGGCAACTAAATATATCATGTTGACAAAACAATAAAGAACAAACTCATCTCAAACTAATCTCCCATTGTAGGAAGATACACGACAATAGCTCACATAATCCCGTTAGGTCTTCACATTCCCGAAGAATCTTGAAAGTGGCACGGGACCATCAGCCTCGTCATCGTCACTGCCCGAGTGTTTGGTCTTTGACCTGTGCTTCTTTTCCTTCTTTGTTCTCTTGGACCTGGACTTGGATCGTCTCGATTCTCGGTCTTCGTCTTCACTACCGGAAGAATCTGAGGATGAGCTCGAGGAGCTAGACTCTGAAGATCTCCTCCTTGAATGCTACAAAGCACAAAGTGCAGTGAGGAAAATATTAAACCGATTAAACACATAACACACGTGCACCACTAGAAAAAAAATTGTAGGCGGTGGGCACCTTTCTCTTCCTGCTGCTGCTGCTGCTGCTGCTGCGTTTCTTTAAATCTTTGTCCTTCTTATCTGCAAGGACACATATTCACCTTCAGTAAAGAGGCTAGTAGAAACAAGTAATAGTTTGTGTTCACATTCCATGTCCACAACACCCACCTTTTTTGCGATCGGACTTACTACTAGAGTGGTTTCTTCCATTGGCAAGCTTGCGAGCCCTTTCGGCATCCAGTTGAGCTCTGTATTCTCTCATCATTCTATCAGTATCCTTCTCCAGTTCTCCCTTTCTAATTTCATCTTCCTAGTACATCAATACATTAAGATTGACTGAAAATTTGCATGGATTGAAAAAAATGAATGTAGCAAGTAGACAATACTACCATTTTATGACACAGTACTAAGATAAAAATATTCGAGCAAAAATCAGTTCAATTAGCTGCACCTAAATATTTCTAAATGCGAAATGTTAGTACTAAGTAGTTAGGACTACAGGCTAACATCAACGAGAACATCCTCTTCTTTCAGTCTTCCAAACCTAAATGCATCGGATCATGTACCTTTCTAACTATCAGGCATAATCACAAACCCATTTAACATGTTCCTTCTACAACACACGATATTAAAAGGGTGCCCTTTTTTAAGCACTTTTAACAGGTACAGAATTCTGTGTAAACTATACATAAAGAAAACAGCAGCAAAAATAGATAAGGAAAGTCCATCAGCAGAAAGAAAGAAGAAAGTACCTTTTGCTTCTGTTTATACTCCTCCCAGGTAATTGTATGAGAAGTTTTGAGGCTAGCCAAACGAGCAGCATGCCACTCTGGTGAATGAAATGAACCATCCACCTGCGACAGTCCTCATCAGTGAAAGTACAGGAAAAGAAAACATCCAAGATACAAGTATTATATTGGATTATCAAGTCAATTCTTTAATACGTAGATGGACCATGCATAAATTTCACCAAATGCTAAGCAAACTACGAAATCTGCTATGACTAAAATTCACATCCGCAGTAATTATGCTTTCCACCAAATATTAAATTGGCCTAGAAACCAACATGTGTCAACCCCCCCCCCCCCCCCCCAAAAAAAAAAAAAATTGGCACCAAGTAGAAAAAAAAGGACTCAACTCAACAACTAAATTACAAGTTAATATGGTACCCTACTTTAAATTGACACAGATTTCATCTTGCATATATACCCATAGAAGCAATATAATCATGTGGTGATGTGGAATGGGAATTGGAAACATGCTCCGTCTGATGATAACTCTTTTGGTGGTCATAGGCTTATACATGGCTGGCATCTAATTACAGAACTTTAAATGATGATATTTTTTGAGATAAATTAATCATTATCATAATTCCAACAGAGTTACTCCACAAACTGTATGATTGGTCACACTAGTCCCATCAATTATGAGTACTCAAAATCACTGAAACAAACCATTACATTTCATCCAACCTAGGATGCTAAAGACACCCTCTATCCCTAAGAGCTTGTTGTTCATCAACATACTTTTTAACACACTGTACGCCACGAGAGTTATGGAGGATGCACCCATAACCTATACCTCAACACCTATGAACCAATGGTGACCACATCACAAACAAACTAGAAGGTAAAAATAATGCTCTGATCCAATTCCATATACCTTGAATTGTACTTCATAAAGAAAGCATTTAAATTTACAAGAAGATGGTAGCGATCTCAAGAGCCAAATAATCAGTGTTCTTATGTTTTAAGTTGTCAATTCAACACTTCACACGAGATTCGACACAAACAATTCCTTTTAACGAACACCACGTAATCCTAGAGAATCAGATACTATAAGTCTATAACCACAAGTTCAGTAAACAGTAAACAATTACAACACACCCACCAAAAACCAAGATTGAATCTTTCAACAAAGTTTCCTCAGAAATCACACATTCAATTGCACAGTACGCAGTTCACTGAGAAAATTAAATGCAAGCAACTCAATTCAAATGCAAAGAAATAGTAGAATTGAAGAAATGGGGGAGAAAATTGAAATTGGTGAGGTGGTATGGAAGGGTACAAACCATGCCGTCTTCGACCTCATCGGGGCCGGCAGAGCTGGAGCCGAGCCTGGATCTCTGCATAGCCTTGTAAGCTTGATTTTTGCCCATTTCGAAAGAGACCCAGATGAGAAAATCAATCAATCGAACAGAACAAGACAGAAAACAAGGAGGAGGCAAAGATACGACTAGAGTATCAGCGGAGGACAACCCATGTACTGAAATCGAGAGAATTGAGGAACAGCAAGGAGAAGCGAGGAGGTTGGGTTTGGGTTTTTCCAAGCGAGAAGGGGTTGTTGCTCCTCGTATGAATTTGGTGATACAATTAGAAGGTGAGGTTGTCAGGAACAGCCAGCAGATTTGTCAGAGGAACAACGACGGTGTGGAGCGAAACCTCGAGATTTGGATGACGTGTTGCATAGTGATTGGTCGGAGCAGAAGTTAGTATAGTACAAGCAACACACGCAAGAACGGATGACTCGTCATCGAATTGATGGGCTGTCTGCTGGCTTGAAGGTCATTTTGGGCTTCGTACTGGATTTGGGCCTTTGGGCTCTGGAATCCATGGTATTGGACTAACACCCAGAAAACAAAGCAAGATCACAAGTTTATTACTAAATAATGAAGGCGTCATTTTGAATTATGGTCTAGTGGGTCTTAGGTCGGATTTTCTTTAAAACCGAATTGGAATTTTATTTTTGCTAGCTTATTACGAGGCTCAGCCTACTCCCCCACCTCTTAATGTAGATAATATCGTTTGTTCAAAAAAAAAAAAAACTAAATAATGAAGGTAAGCTAATTGCATGTTATTTTATGTGTTCCCACTTTTTTGAATAGTTGTTACGTGACGTACTATTTTATGATTTAGCCATAAGCAGATGTATCTCACTTTTTAAGATATATTTATATAAAATCAATACATGTATTATAATTTAAGTTAAATAATAATATCGCGTGACAGGGTTTTAAAATATTTCTCAAAAATGATTGAATACATGTACTTGTGGGCCAGTTTTCCAAGTTGTACACAATAGTACTAGTCCACTATACAAACATGCCTTTTGTGCGTCTGGTTTAACCAATAAAAAGTTGTATCGATTAAGCTTAATCAAATATTAGTTAATGTATTAATATTAACAGCTAATCATACTCAATTCGTATTAAGCTAGAAAAGTAGCAGATAACTGCACAGTAAAATGATCACTTGCTCAATATGTGTCGGCACTTTGTCACCCATTATCTTTTATGTTTTGCAAATGCATCATTTTAGTCCTTTTTGTTTTGAATTAGTCAATTTCGTGTTTTGTCAAATTTTCCGTGCCGGTCATTTTCGTTAGTGATAATGTGACACAAACGTGGGACTAGAAAACCAATCGAATTGTGTCATGTGGATTTAAACAAAATTAAAAAAAAATTAAAAACCAATAAAAAAAATATAAAAAGATTGATAAAAAAAAATGAAACATAAAAATAGGTTGTTATCAGGAAACTTGTGTTATTGTAAAGTAAAATACAAAATACATGATGGAATTTCGAGAGATTCTAACATGCAATTGAACGTGAATAGATAAATGCTAACATAGAAATTTGTTACATTCCGGAAATTTTCAAGAGAGAGAGAGAGAGAGAGAGAGAGAGAGAGGATAAAATTGATGTGCAATATGAAAAGTAACATAATTTTTTATTATGCAATGTCTATTATTCTATTAATGTATTCATTCATAAAATGTCTTTTTAGTTATGACGAATATTGAAACTTAATAAGTGGACAACGCAACAGGATGATTTAGAGTGCGTAAACTTGGCTCTGATACCATTAAAAAAATTAATATTCCATTATAAAATCAATTTATAATAAAATGTAATCAAACTTACTTATAAACTGTATAAAATTATTCTCCCGAGTAATATGAGATTCATTTTAAGTAGAGTGTTTTGAGAGCAGGCCGAGCAATCAAATTTGATATATATATATACACACACACATACATATTGCTTAAGGGGAGGGATCCCTATTTTTTTTTTAAAATGAGGACACGTTTTCTACCGTTAGATTTAACTTTAATGAAATTATGTGGTTGAAATTGTATGGCTTATATTTTAATCTTAATTTTACAATTTCATTAAAACTAATATAACGGTGGGGAGCGTGTTCCCATTTTTTTGAAAAAATGGGATCCCTCCCCACAAGCAATCTGATATATATATTGTACAGTTTTACAGCAGCTGGAGAATAGTTATCTTTATCAGTATTTCTGTGGTATGGCAGAGTCAGACTTAAGGCAGAGAGAGAGAGAGAGAGAGAGAGAGGAGCACGACGCGAGTCAAGTTCTGAGGACGTCTGTGAGGAGAAATTTTTTATTATGACGGGAATACCGATGATAGATCATATGTTTTTATGTAAGTAGTGAGAAATTTTATTTTTTAAAGTATTAACTTTTTAATACAGATATCTCACAATTTGTATAATGACATATGATGTATCATTTATTGTGTCGGTCACATTAAAAAATCTCTTGTCTGTGAGGTGAGGAGGTCAAATCGTGCGTGAACCATGCGTTTAAACTGTGGGACCAGGAATCTCTCCCATCCTCTCATATTTTTTATTTTGTTTTTATCGTTTTATAAAAAATTAATATAAAATATTGACGTGATTTAATTGTGACCGTTCATGTAAGAGGGAAGGAAAGAGAAGGAAAAAAAAAAGAGGGAAAAGAATCTTACCTGTAAACTGTGCCATGCATGCAGTCACTCACTGTATATATGTATAAAGTTTGTACGGCTTGGCATAGCCTACACTTTTGACTACTTTTGCCTTATCTCCAATTTGCCGACGTTTTGACGACTAGCGGCTTAATTACATGACACGAAAACACCGTTATAATATTATACTACGACTAATAGTTTATTTGTGAGATGTCACATTGACATGCAAGTGTTTTAACTTTGTAATATTGTTGGGTAATTTCGTGGGAGGAACCGAATGATCAAGATTTTGTTTGCTTGTTTGGTTTGGTTGTTTCAACGTAAATTAATGGATTTGAACCAAAAAAAAAAATTGTAAATTAATTGAGTAGTACGTCGGCGTGGGGTGGGAGTGGGAGTGGGAGTGGGAGTGGGAGTGGCCATTGTTTCGTTTGTTTTGTTTCTTTCTCTCTCTTTTTTGTTTGTCTGTAAGTTTTGGCCATAACGTAAAATGCGTTTTGTGGTACTTGAATTCGGCATGGAATGATAGAAAGCGACTTGGTTTTAACTTTATACAAGATGCATGGTGGTGGTGAGGAGTCATTTTCTTTCATGTTTTTTAAAAGCATATGTATAGACAAGTTTAATTTGTTAATTAGGGTTTACGTGTTACCATATTTGCTTTCAGTCCATCTCAAAGCCACAACTCATGTCTCATGAGTCATGGGCATGCCATCCTTTCATATATTATTGAAGGGATGGCCACCCCTATGTCTCTCTTTTCTCTTCCTGCATGCATAGTCTATAAGGCGTGCATACGTATGAGCATGCTTGTCTGCTTAAACGCTTGAATGTAGCGTTGGTTCGCGCGTACATGCATACAAATAATGTCGTACGTTAGAATTTGCATTTTCATTCACAAAGAAGAGTGGAGAGTAGTTACTCAGTACTACAATTTGGTAATATTCATTT
Source organism: Malus baccata (assembly GCA_006547085.1). NCBI lineage: Eukaryota > Viridiplantae > Streptophyta > Magnoliopsida > Rosales > Rosaceae > Malus > Malus baccata. Next base: position 355,751 of record VIEB01000508.1, read on the forward strand.
TTACTTATAAGTGAAAGGTTTTAGGTTTGAATTTATTGGATGACGAATTCGATATTAAATTAGATTACTCATTGTGTGGCTAAACCAAACTCTCTCATCCTCTTAACGTAAAATATAGCGTTGTACTGAAGAAGAAAAAATGGGGAGTACGTATTTGAATGTGTAGTAGATCGTACGTCCTAATATTTAATGTCTCTCCTAAAAATTGTTTGTGGACAAATTGGTTCAGATCATATATAATACACGGACTTGGATTGTCTGCCCTCCAATTTTGGTACCCTCCCCGTGCCCTTCTGTTTTTGTGGTCACGGTTAAGCCACGTCAACATTTTATATTAATATTTCTTTTTGTTTTATTATTTTTATAAAAAAATAATATAAAAT
>VIEB01000508.1:366471-378877 GCA_006547085.1 Malus baccata
TTTGTTTGGATGGTCTTGTGTAAGAGTCACCCGGTTCGGTGAAGAACGTATTTACTGTTTTTTGCAATGCGATGATTGGTTGATGTGTCTGTTCGTCTCAGCAGCTCCGCTTTTGCAGTTCTTTCGGATATGTACTAGTAATTCATCATGATGGGGGTTTCTTGTCTTTCTGAGTTGTTGTCTTCTTTAGTGTTTGAATTTGGTTGGTTATGATTTGATATCATTTCAGGAGGTGCGAGCGGTTAAGATTTAGGATAGAGAAAATGAGTGGAGCTGGAGAGAAAGGGACAGGAACCACAAAAACTCCAGCAGATTTCCTCAAGTCAATTCGTGGGCGACCGGTTGTTGTAAAACTGAATTCTGGTGTCGACTATCGAGGTCTGTTTGTTTATTTCTTTTTTCATGTCTATCGATTTTTCTTTTCTCGCCTTTTCACCGTTGTTTTGTTGTATTATCTGGGAAACATATTATCGACAAAGTTTGCAAGGTTATTTTATGTAGTAGGATTCAAGCTGAAGGGATCAGTTATTTTGATGTCTTAAATTTCTTGTGCAGGTATCCTTGCGTGTCTGGACGGGTATATGAATATAGCAATGGAACAGACCGAAGAATATGTCAATGGACAGTTGAAAAATAAGTATGGCGATGCTTTTATTCGTGGAAACAATGGTAATTATCTAAGCATTATATCTTTGTTTTACTCTTTAGTGTTGCCTCCGCGGGAAAATAATTGGATTTTTGTATATTTGCATTACTGCAGTTCTATACATTAGTACGACGAAGAGAAATGTAGCCGACGGGGCTTAATTGTGATGTTATGAAGCCATGTAGATCATCTGCTGCCATGCTTTATGCAGTTATATTGTAATGTAAGCTTACATGGGATCATTCATGAGAAGGAAACAGAACTACTCGACTCGATACATTTTGTACGGTATCTGTTTTGGTAACTGTTAGTTTGATGTGAATTCTTAAAATTCTGATTTAAGTCTGGCTTCTAGGGATGATGATTCTATAAGTCTCCTTCAACGAAGATTACGGCGTTGCTTCACAGAGTTTCTTTGCTAGTTTATGCTTGAGGTCGATTTTTTCTACGCGTAAAGTTGTAAGACTTTCTGTATCAAAATGACGTGGTCATCATCCAATTGAAATATCTTGGCTTACAAGAACTGCAGTGAGAGCTATTGACTAACAGCGTCGGATGTTTGTTACATTTATTCGACCCCAAAAGAGAGACGATTCTTAGTACAATTCCCTTGGTTTACATTCTTGATACATTGCTTTAGTGAATGAGGATGGGTCATGTTTGATACATTTTGCTTTTGAAACACAAGAGGTCATGAAAAACGTGAGCGCCGACCTGAGATAGGTCCCAGGGTATCCCTTGCTGCTACCACTTTACTCACCAACAGCGTCCATTTAGCCTCGTCTTTCTTGGTCTGCTGCTGCATTTTTTCCTTCAAATGCCTGAAACCACAAGAAGTGTAGTCATGACGATGACGACTCCAACCATCAAACCCGAGTTGCGTCATTCCCTAACATGACAAAGTAAAATACAACTCCGGCAGTAACAATATTGATCAGAGGTCGTGACTCGGACGGTGTATAGTGGGGATATGATGGTGCCATAGAACGATTTCAGTAAAAAAATTCAAAAACCTTTCAAAGGTAAGTACTGACCAAATGCAGAACAAATGCCAACCAAAAATAAACTCAAATTTCAGTTTCTTACCCTGAAAACGTAGGGCAAAGAAAGAAGTGCATGTGGAATTCTCAACCCGAGTTGCGTCATTCCCTAACATGACAAAGTAAAATACAACTCCGGCAGTAACAATATTGATCAGAGGTCGTGACTGGGACGGTGTAAAGTGAGGATATGATGGTGCCATAGAACCATTTCAGTAAAAAATTTATAAAACCTTTCAAAGGGTAATTACTGACCAAATGCCAACCAAACATAAACTCAAATTTCAGTTTCTTACCCTGAAAACGTAGGGCAAAGAAAGAAGTGCAAGTGGAATTTTAATGCGTACCTACACAAAGGGACCTTGCATGATTCAGGGTCGTTGCAAATACGAGAATGCAGTTCAAGAAGCTGCCACATGCGTTTGCAGTGACCACATCCACCAGGAACCCGGGTTTTACAGCTGGAGAAATGACGAACTAAGGTCTCAAGCCCCTTGCAAGCAGGAAAGCCACAGGCCACTTGACTTCCTTTAAACACCTTGTCACGGGGACCTATAGTCCTACATCCATCCCTGCATATGTGAAGGAGGGCTTCCATTGCCTCGTACAGTTGCAAGTACACTTTTTTCTCTTCCTTTTTCTTCAACCTCTCTTCTTTCCTCTGGCACAAAAAATTGAATCCAAGATCTAAAAATTAAATGAGATATCATCTCGAAACCTAACATACATGTATTTTTTGTTTCTCCCCCCGACAAATACAGAGGTAAGATAAATATTTGAAAAAGGAAGAAAAACTAGCTTACAGAATCTGCTTCAACAACGAACTCTAGCAGCTCTTGTTCAAGTGCAGGATTAACTCGCTTCATCACTTTCCAGCCTTCGGTTGATGATATGGCTTTAAAGTCCTTCACAATCATGCGTACACAAATTAAGGATAGCCGCGGTGCATCACAGTTCCTCGCCAATTGAAGCACATCGACAACATTTTCTTTAGTAATCCATCCCTGCTCAAGAATATATATGCAAACTCTTTTCAATGATGTAACTGAGTAGGAGTGTGACAAAACCAACAGATGGAGAACAAATTTCTTCATCTCTTCCTTTTCATAGCTGCATAGGAGACACGAGAAAATGTTTCAAGAAATTTGGCTAGAAAAAGAAATTAAGAATTAAAAGGGGAAGGGAATCCAACTGAACAACATAGCTCCAACATACCAGGATGAGTAAAGAAAACGAATGAATGTGTAGACTGCTTCATACGGTACCCCAGGAATCTTAATGTATCTCATACCATGTTTAGCTTTTGATTGCTGCAGGAATTTACCGAGCACCGGTGACGCAACAGTCTGCACATTCAACACAAAAAGAAACTTTCTAGCCACATCCTGACCTAGAAATTTCATTCAGGATTACCAAAGGAATAAAATTGTGGGGTCAATTCAGATAACTTACCAGAACACTAGAATGGACTGGAATACACGATCCGTCCTCTGTGCAAATATAGACATCAGCACCATATGCTTCTTTAAAAAGCTTGTCCCATGTATCCAGTGTTTCATCTGGGACATAGCAACGCTGTGAAAGCCTTCTGAACTGTTTATTTTGTGTATATGCCTTACTAGGGACAGGAGGTGGTTTTGGGATATTATGGCTACAGGACATAGAAGAGGTTGGGTCTTCCAGAACAGGTAAAATGTCGTCTGGGTTCTCTTCCTCTATACTTATATTGAAAGATCCAGAAAAGGTTTCGCTAGTTGAGGACGGCCAGGGTGAGTCAAGAGTAGGTGAAGCCATCGGCTATTGTGGTTTATCTAAAATAACTATAAGAAAAAAGGTATGATAGAAGATCTGCACAAAAAAAATAAAACGAGCTTAAGACACGCTCTGAATAGTTTTCAATGTTCTAACACAAATTGTAATTACACTAAGATGAAACAGCGCATGGAATATATCTCCTACAATACTTACGTAACAAAAGATATTTCGGAAAAAATGATCTACTTATAGGTATGGCTTGAATGGTATCTCATGGTTGGATCCTAACATGAAAATCCACAAAACAAGTAATGTCAACAACTGCAAACGAAAGAAAGAAAAGACTTTGATGCCTCATATAGGAAAAGAATAAATTGCAGAAGCCGTATTGACTGCTAAAATTACTTGTGAAATGGAGGAACATTAGAAATTTCTTTTGTGCCAATCTCAAAACCGGCGATGCAGGAAAGATATGTTCCCCAAACCAGAATGACTGCTAAAATTAACAAGAAGATGGTTGAAAACACTTTGGTTATACCTTACATGCTCCAGTTTACAGGAAACAAAGCATCAACGAATCTAGACACAAATGTAAAAGTTTTTAACTTCAGCCGTACCGTGGATATATTTCTTAATCCCAAGTATGATAACAGCAATAATTAAAAAGTAATCGTACTCGGTAAGCAAAAATTAAAATAACACATCTGAGACAAATGTCTAAACTTGCTCGTGCAACGCTGATTTAATTATTAAAATAAGACACAAGAGATTGAGAAAAGGGCCGAAAGGCTGATCCCAGTGGGTTCGGTTCGGTTCGATTTTTTGTCGAAAACAGAACCAAAATTACTATTTCATCCGGTTCGGTTTTGTTTGGTTAGGATTTTTCGGCCTCGGTTCAAGTTTTTTTTCATTTTTTAACCCACCCCTAGATCCCAAATGCACCAACTACAGGAGGACCCTAAGGATTCTTCAATTACATTCATTCATCGACGTCGTGCGATCAGAAATTTTTGTAAACTTTTTTATTTAAAATTGAATATAAACAGTACTTGATAAAAATTGTCCACTCGATATACAATGAACATATATGATTATAGGATCCCCAGAATCCTCACAAAGAGGATCCAATCTTCTTTCAACACAGTTTACAACATTCACATCTTTTATATATTAAAAAAAAAAAGCTAATTGATGGGCTAAAAGTAAAGGACAATTTTTATTCTTTTACTGTATAATAGAGATAGTTCATATGCTTAGTACTATAAAAATTCACAGGAAAAATGGATTGAATGAACAAACTTTGCCAGCTAATTAACTGGATTGTATTAGTCCTAATGCCCTGTTTGGCTATCGAGAAAATTCAAGAAAATCTGAATCATACCTTAGATAAAAAAAAGCAAATCTTCTAAGAAAAATTCTAGATTTGCGCCGATCTTCTCCACAGTCCTGTCACTCATGCTAGATACACACTCAAATGCCAAACGAAGCTGAAACCAACAAAATAATCAAAAAAAATTAATGAATTAAACGAAACTGTGAGTCATAATAAAATTATCTCCAAAATCTACCCAAAAAAAAAAAATCAATAAAAACCTAGAGAAAACTGGGAAATTAAGAAATCACCTGAAAGGAAGAAGAGCGATTGGATGACTGGAGGATGTGAGAAATAAGAGGGCTCGAATTCGATGAATGCGTACAGTGTTGGAAAGCGGAAAGAGACGAAGCGCACGGGATTGCAGAGGAAGAAGAAAGGAGTCGGTGACAGCGACGGACGTGTGTCTTTCTTCTCCTAAAATACGAGGGAAGTTCCTGCATAAACCATACTCGTCTGTTATTTATTGCTCACTTTTTCCTTTTTTTTTTTTAATATTTATTTTTTCATTTAATAAATTTATTGAGATTTTAAGTTATTCTTTGAAATTTAAGTATACTCAATCATAATTGTAAGATAATTTATTAAAATTCTTAGAAATTCAGTTGTATTCAGTTATAATTTTAAACAAATTTATAACATTTTAGTTGTATTTAATTAGAAATTAATTTTAAAAAAATCTTAAAATTAATGAATTGAAGAGAATTTGAATTTTTTTATACTATATTTTAAGCATTTAAAAATTTTACTAAAAATAGAAACCAATTTATTGGTTGGATATTTTTCCTTCATGAAGGGTGCTAATTTTGGTAATGAGATTCACATCAGCGACCAGCTCATTAGGAGTCAACTTCATAGTAATCGATAGGACTGAAGCTTAGCACAAGTGGATAGTAACGTCAATGCTAGTTGTTGCGATAAGATTTTTTTTTTGGGGGGGGGGGGGGTGTGAGGGTAACGACTCATACAATATCACGTTGTATGTAAAGTGTATGTAAAGTTAAATTGTATGATGTTTTGTAATTTGATTTTAAATATCTAGCGGTAAGTATTATCTAGTGAGATGTTACATTTTGAACAAAGTTGGTTATGCATGTGCATATTATATACACACTCTTTCTAAAATCTAGAAATGCCAAAATTGTTCGTTAGAAATTTTATGAATCCCCACAATCCTTGCCCAATTGCCAAATATCGGGGAGTTCGTAACCACTAATTATACACATAAGTAAGGTTATTGTCAAGTATTAAAAAGATAAAAAATAGAAAGAAAATAGAAATTGTTGCAGTAGAAAGAAAATGGAAACAAAATTGGAAATTGTATTTACCCAAAATAAAAAGGAGAAAATATGTGACAAAAAAAAAGATAAAAAAGGAGAAATTTTTAGTGAAAAGAGCTAATTTGATAATACTTTGATATTTATTACCGAGCACTTTATGCTATCAATTTTTAGCTTGATTTAATAAAAAAATGTTACGTGTTTTTTATATTTTTAAATTTAAAAAAAAATTATGACATGTTTATTATTTTTTTAAACAATAAAACAAGTGTTATTTTATTCATAGACAAATTGAAATGTAAAGAGTGCCACGTGGATGCGTAGGGAGAGAGCAAATGTTTGGACGGCTACGACCTACGGAGAGAGGGGGAGGAAGGGAGAGGAATAACGGCGATCAACTAGTCGGAAATGAGTAAAGGTAGAACTAACAAGATTAGAAATTCATCAAACGTGTCCGTTTATCATATATCGTATGATCAATTTTTATCAGGTATTGTTTGTGTTTAATTTTAAATAAAAATATTTAAAATAATTTCTGATCACACGATGTACGATAAACGGATCCGATTCATGGATTCCCGAAATTTTCACAAAGAGGATTCGGCGAGAATCCAAATTCAAGGTAGAATGCCGCATGGGAATGGAAAAAGATGGGGGTGGGTCCACCTCAATCGAGGGATGGGTATGGTAGACTACACCGTCACGGCAAGTGAACATGTGATAGAGAAGCTAACATATGACTCGTGTGGAAGTGCTTTCAAAATGATTGAAAACGTTTTTAAAGAAAATATTTTTTTGTTTCAAAAGCATTTCAAGTGCTTTTTCAAGATTTATTTGCATTTTTATTAGAATTGATTCCAAAAATATTTTCACTAAAAGTGTTTCACTTCCAAACGAACCCATATATTCTTGTATCATTAACATGAGATGAGACGCTAGAGTTTTGCTCTCTTAAAGTCCTTATTTTTTAAGGATATGTAAGGACCAAATGCATTTTTTTTAACAAACGATATCATCTGCACTAAGGGGGTGGGGGTGGTAGACTTGGCCTCACAATAAGCTAACAATAATATAGTTCAAATTTACCTTTGGAGAGAATCGAACCTAAGACCTCTCATTTACAAGTGAAGAGAAATATCACTAGACCGTAATACTAATTGACAGCCACTGGAATAAAATAGTTTCAAACTTTCGATTAAAAGGCTTAAAATATTTGACAATTTAATAAAGCAAAAAATCAACTTCCATGAACCATTACAAATCTCTTTTATTTTATTTATCAAATATTTTAAGTCTTTAAATCTAAATTAATATAATATTTTGGCTAATATGCATTTGATTCTTATATGTTCTCAAGATGAGAACCTTAAGAGAGCATGACTGTAAGTAACTATGGTGACTGTGCACTCGTGTTATGTAAATTTGTCTTCTCAAATCAAAGAAAAACACTTAAAACTAATATATTATCGCAATATAGCACTACCAATTACATATATGATTATCTTGTTTTAAAGTAATACAGTGTTCATCCGCTAGATGATTGTTATGCACTCATGATAGCACTCCCCAATTACAGATATGATTATCTTGTTTTAAAGTAATACACTGTTCATCCACTAGATGATTGTTATGTAGTGTCATCAGTTGAAAAATAGAATCTCTCCTCCTTCAAACCCGATCATATACACTATTATATATATATATTGGCCAAATGGACTTTCATATATTGTTATTCAATGAGTTGTGTCTATCGATTGAAAGTTGAAACCAAACAAAATGTTAATTGAATTTAGACGTATGTATTTGTACTGTAATTTATCATTACATATCGTTTCAATGAAAAATAAAATATCACTCGGAAATAAATTCATACGTAATATTATATTATTAAATTAAAACGGGACAATGACTATAAACAAGTTTATCATAACAAACTCCCACTTAATGGGTTACAAGCTAGAAACTTTGAGATTTAGTTACATATTCAAGAGGCGTTTTTCAAAGTCCACGTTATGGACGGACCACATGTCCTTGGCATTTTCTAATTATTGAATAGGGCTAATGAAGAATGGTGATTGCTTGAATTTGAACGGTTGGACCAATGGCTTTAAATAGCACCCAATCGAGTTAGTAGCTTGTACTTAAGACTCGGCTCGATGTCATCGATCTTATTCACCTACGGACGTGTCCGCATTGTCATTGTCATCCATGTCATAATTTTTTTTTTTACATAACTTTTGATACACATTTTGTACGGTTTTCGTAATACATTTCAGTAATCCAAACCGTCTATTAAAATCATTAAGACATTCATTTATAATAAAGAAAATGAACAAATACGACTTTACAAAGAATCCTAAACCTTTAATCCAAAACACGGTTTCAAATTTGAATGATTTTAGTAGACGTGATCTTTGAGAAAATACCTAAAAGATAGACAGTTTAAATCGTTGAAATACATTACGGATTTGGCTCCACAAAAACATGTATAAAAAATTGTAAAAAAAAATATGGTGTCACTGATCCATTTGCATAGATAAAATGCGAAAAACGAATAAAGATGTTGGGAAAGGATTTCAATGAATAAAACCTAAAGTCGTCCTATTACGTGGGATTGGGATAAAATAAGAACGTAGGGAAAGTGTTTCAATGAATAAAACCTACCGGTCATCCTATTGCTGTTGGGAAAGGGTTTCAATGAATAAAACCTAACGGTCATCCTATTGCATGGAATAGGGTTAAAACGCAAAAAATAAGTAAAAGTGTTGAATTTTATCACTAAATATTTATTTTTAGTATAAACAATATTTTACATTTTTAATCTCCTACATAATAAAATTCGTACATCTTTGACGTGAAACTCTACCCTCCAATACCTGATTCACTAGATATTTGAATAATTGACTATTTGGTGTTCTATAGATTGTATATATATGCTTACCATTTAAACATTGCTTGGGTCGTCCAAATTAAGAGAGAGAGAGAGAGAGATCCAATGGAAGGTGATAAAGGTTATAGAGCTCACGTGTTGGCAGTTCCTTATCCTGCTCAAGGTCACATAAACCCGTTGCTCCAATTCTGCAAGCGCGTTTCCTCTAAGGGCAAGGGCATCAAAGTGACTCTAGCCAACACCGTCTTCATCGCCAACTCGTTGCAGCGCACATCATCGGGCTCCGTCTACTTCGACACCATCTCCGATGGCTACGACGAAGTCGGCTTTGCTCAAGCTGGGAGCGTCGCCGACTATCTATCCCGGATGGAAGCCGTGGGATCCAAAACCCTAGCCGAGCTCATTAAAAAGCACCAAAACTCACCCCAACCTATAGATTGCATTGTTTACGATCCCTTTTTACCTTGGGCTTTGGAAGTAGCCAAACAATTTGGTATGCTTGCCTGTGCCTTTTTTACTCAAACATGCACGGTTAATTACACTTACTATCTCCAGCATCATGGGAAACTGACGATTTCTTCCGTTCCGGGGTTGCATGACGTGCTTGAGCCTAGAGATTTCCCGTCCTTCATTTCTGTCCCGGGCTCGTTTCCAGCTTACTTTGAGATGGTGTTGAACCAATTTTCTAACACCCCCAAAGCTGATTTCATTTTTGCTAATACTTTCTACAAGTTAGAGCAAGAGGTACGTCTCGCTCTATAATATTTTTAATTTTTAGTTTTCACTTGTTTGGTTATTGTTTCTAAGTGAAAACCAAAATAAGCCAAAATATTGAAAAGTAGTATATAAAACTAGTTTTATTTATTTATTTATTTTAAATTGAAAACAGTTATCAAACAAGTTTCTAATTTTTAATACATGTAAAACTGGAAATGAAATATAAATATCAGATGTTCATTGATTGACTAGTAATTCTATTTACCCACAAGAGTGATATGTCGTGACAAAAATTTGTCAGGAGTGTGACCCTTTTGTATGCCTAAATATCATTATTCAAAATCATTATTGTTACTGAGTTTTTTTTTTGGTATTAGAGCAATATATAATTGATTTGTCAAAGTAACTAATATGTAATATGAAATAATTATGCAAGGACAGGCGGTGGATTCCATGTTAAAAGATTGTCCAAATTTGTTGACAATAGGGCCAACAATTCCATCTTCTTACTTGGACAATAGCATCAAAGACGACAAGGATTACGGGGTCCATCTTTTCAAGTCCGACTCGACCTGCACAGACTGGCTCAACACCAAGCCAGCAGGCTCGGTTGTATACGTGGCGTTTGGTAGCATGGCCAATTTAAGTGACAAGCAGATGGAGGAGCTTGCATTTGGGCTGAAGGAAAGCGGCTTCCACTTCTTGTGGGTGGTTAGGCCTTCGGAGGAGGCAAAGCTTCCCTCCAAGTTTGTCGAAGAGACAAGTAATAGCGGTCAAGGGTTAGTAGTAAAATGGAGCCCTCAGTTGGAGGTGCTGTCGCATGCGGCGGTGGGATGTTTTTTCACACACGGCGGGTGGAATTCGACGATCGAGGCATTAAGCTTGGGAGTGCCAATGATTGCAATGCCGCAGTGGACCGACCAGCATACTAATTCCAAGCTAGTCGAGGATGTTTGGAAGGTTGGTGTTAGAGTGAAGGTTTATGATCATGATCATGATGAGATAAACGATCGCGGTGAGAATGTTAATGGGATGGTAGGAAGAGAAGAGTTTAAGCGTTGCATTAGGAAAGTGATGGAAGATGAGGAGGATGGGATTGAAATGAAAAAGAATGCAAAGAAATGGAGGGAGTTGGCAATAGAGGCTGTGAGTGACGGTGGCACTTCAGACAAAAACATCCAAGAATTCGTGTCCAAATTGACAACCGCAGCCTAAACCCTACAATATTTATATTCTTCTCACACGTCAGTAAGAAGTTTTATATTCGATAAAAGCGACGATTTTAATATTTGATTTCTATTAACGTGCTATCAAACATATTGTTGCCTTTAAATTGCATGTGATTAGCCATGTAAATGAAAGGGGTGGAAAGCCATGCATGTGTGCGACACTTACCAACTAGTCTCTCAACTATTGCTATTCGTCAGCGGCATAAGATTGGTGGGTTAAGTTGATTGTGTAGGTAGAAACCGGTTGGGTGAGTGAGTGAGAGAGAATTAGCCATGCAATATGTATGCTCGGCCATGGGGGTATGATTTCCTTCTAGATACATACATACATACATATATATATGTATGTATATAAAAGGAAATACACAAATAATCTGCAAAAGTTGATTGGATCGGAAGCAATCCCTCCTCCTAGAATTGGATCCCCTCCGAGGCAACTCCTCAGGATCCTCGGGGTCCTCTAACGTGGACCGTTGAATTTTAATCCAACGGCTACAAATAGGGGGCTCCTCTAAAGTTATAATAATTGTAGCCGTTTGATCAAATTTCAATAGTTCAAATGACCCTGTCAGGAGGATCCCCACCCTATGCTCATGTGGGTATCCAGTTTCGGTGTGGGAGACTACATCGTCACGGCAAGTGAACATGTGATAGAGAAGCTAACATATGACTTGTTTGGAAGTATTTTCAAAATGGTTGAAAACATTTTTAAAGAAAATATGTTTTGGTTTCAAAAGCACTTCAAGTGTTTTTTCAAGATTCACTTGCATTTTTTTAGGATTGGTTCCAAAAATATTTGTACCAAAAGTGCTTTCAGTCATTTTAATAGTACTTTTAAACAAGCCCATATATTCTTGTATCATTAACATAAGATGAGACGCTAGAGTCTTGCTCTCTTAAAATCCTCATTTTAAGAACATGCAAGGACCAAATGCATTTTTTTTAACAAACAATATTATCTACACTAAGAGGTGGGGGTAGGCTTAGCCTCATAATTAGGGATGGGCAACAGTTATGGCAGGTGGGTAACCATGATTATTTATCCATAACCGTTTATTTTCATACATTTCCACATTTTAATTTTTTAAGTCCTTCTACCATTGATGAGTCAATGTTATACCATATACTTTACCTTAATCTTAGTATTAATTTATTGGGTAAAGTACAAAAAACTACCTCAACTATTGGTGTCATGACACTTTCATACCTCATCTTTTAAAATTGACAATATCATACCTCATTTTACGCATTTGTGCTAATGTCATACCTTCCGTTCGCCTGACCGTTAATTTGTCAGTTACATGCTGACGTGGCTTGATTCGTGACCCATTTTCTATTAAAAAATTAATAAAATATTATTAAAAACTAATAAAAAATTATTTAATATTATTTAAATATTAAAATAATAAAGAAAAGTAAAAAAAAAACAAACAAACAAAAAAACAAAGCTTCGTCCCTCCCCACCCTCTCCTTCCTT
>VIEB01000508.1:379240-480353 GCA_006547085.1 Malus baccata
AGAAAAATAAAAAAAAAAAAAAAAAGGATGTATAAGAAGAAGGAGAAGAGAGAGAGAAAAGAAAAAGAAAAAAAAAAAATATATATATATTTGAACTTTTCTTCATTATTTTAATATTTAAAAAATATTAAATGATTTTTTTTAGTTTTTAATAATATTTTATTAATTTTTTAATAAACAGTGGGTCCCGAATCAAGCCGCGTCAGCATTTAACTAACAAATTAACGGTCAGGCTAACGAAAGGTATGACATTGGCACAAATACATAAAATGAGGTATGACATTGTCAATTTTAAAAGATGAGGTATGAAAGTGTCGAGACACCAATAGTTGAGGTAGTTTTTTGTACTTTACCCTAATTTATTGGTTATTTTGGTAGAATTTTGATATTTTGTTATGTATTTTCAATGTAAGACATTTGACTTCCTCTGGAGCAAAAAGTAACCAAACGGATGAATTTTGGAGTGATTCCAATTGGAAGATATTCATGAGTCTTTCAAGATGATTGTATCAAAATATCAGATTTTCTACCAAGTCGTTTGATCGTGGCAATGAAATTAAGGCATAACGCACAGCTTTCCCAGATTGATATTTCTGGAAATTTTGGGTATTTTGGAGGTCAAGATGACATATTTTGAAGAAGATTCCTTCTGATGATTTGTAGGGGACGTCTTCAGCTTTAAATAGGGACATTTTGGGACCAAATAGGAGTTGATTTGATCCGTCAAAAGACTGATTTTCTAAGAAGTCTGAATTTCAGTTTAAACAGAAAATCTTTTATTTTCTATTTTATTATTTTATTATGTTTCCTAGTTTTATTCTAAGACCTTTTAGGGTTTTATTTTGTATTAGTATAAATAAGATATTTAGCCATTAGGGTTAAAGGAGGAGGAGAACGTACTATTTTGGAGCTTTCAAGTTTATTTTCAAGGTGTTTTCTATCTATATTCTTAATAATATTTTGTTTTATGATTATTCGTAACTAGTTTCGTTTGCTAGGGCGAGGCCATGAGACTTAGCAAGAATATGTAGTTTCTTTTTAATTTACTTATGATATTATGCATGCAAGTTTTGAATTATTAATCACTGTGCTTTAAACTATCTAATTGTCATGATGATTGACCACCATTATGATATTTAGAAAAGTAATTTGATGCAATTTTGGTAGAGGGTTGTCCCTGGAATTGGCGTTGACTTCTTGTGGTTAATATGTGTAACTACTTAGGATGAACGACACGTTTTAAGAGTTATATGGTTTTTCAAAAGGATTTCACAAAACTTAATGAGTCTTGCATGTTCACATTCGATCTGGATGCCACGGACGGATTGCATATTAGATATATGTTATATGTTGGAGGTTCTAAGTGGGGCATACTTTAGGAAAACCTAACTTTCAAAATATACACGTGTAATTCATAAGTAATTAGAAGAACTACGTAGGATTGTTAAGATAACGGCGAAACCCTAGTGCTTAAATTTATTTTCAAAACTATTTTCTTTGGTTTTCTTTACTTTCCCAATTTATTTTATTATTTTTAATTAAATTCGTTTTTAATATTTTAGATCATTATATCACCTTTTTCTAAACTTTATTTTCAAATAATTAATTAAGATTGATTTTAATATAAATTATTCATTTAATCCATATGAAAAACAACCTTCCTTAAGCTGCTATACTACAACAACCTTGTACTCTTGCAAGTATTTTTAAATGTTTTTATCCCTACTTTTGCAGGTGGTAAAAATCCCTAACAAAAAATTGAAGTCGTTGCAGGGGATTGTTTCAAATAATTTGTGTTTATTATATTCTTAGTTAATTATTTTTGTATATATCTTTTTATTTACTTGTTGATTTTATTGTTATTTTTTGTAGGCTTGTTAATTTTGAGAGCAATTCAATGATGGAGCCACTACCAGGACCACCTTTATAGGTTTCTTTCACCAAACAAGGCTTCTATGGATTTAAACCTACAATTTGTGCCCCTTGTTCAAATACCAGTGAAATTTTGCAATGCCCTTATAGGAAATATTTTCCAGACTCTGAAGGAGCATATTAATATGAGGAACGAGTCACTTTGGCGTTGGAATGATCCCACTTTTGATTACTACGCTCCAGATTTGAAAAAGCATCCTAGTTTTAGATGGGCAGGTACTCAACAACCTTTTGAGCAGCCTAATGTGCCACAAGATTCAAAGGAATGGTGTGTAATTCAAACACCCCAATGTGCAACGAGTTATGAGTACATGCAGGAAAACGCCAGAATTGAAGAGCAATCTGGCGGTTACTCGTGCCCAATGGAGGAAAAAGCACATGCTGATCCTGAAATTCCCACGGAACCATTTACTGCCCAAGTTTATATGACACACACATACCACATCAAAAGGCTACAAAGAAACCAACCACGCTGCCGGAATTCATCATAACTGACGTGTTGCAAGGGGTTGTTTATAACAAATCAGAATCTGGAAATTCACATGACAGCGCACATAAGCAAATTTGGGCAGGTCCATCCAGCAGGCTACATTCTACAACGGGAAGAAGAAAAAGCTTAACAGCAGCCCAATCTTTCGTCAAGACATTCAACCTATACAAAAACTGTGGGTATTAAATACAAGATTGAAGTTAGTTTAAGGGAAACACAAGCATCGATTGAGGGGATCCTATTTGATCACAAAGATTCATTCACATAGAAGGGCAAGTACAAAGAATTCAACCACTGATAAACAACAACTTATTCCATATCTACTGTTGCCGTATGATTTTATCAAGAAGTGGTTAACTCTAAGAGAACAAGTGACATGATCACAAACCTTATTCCAATCCGTCTAGCTATAGACGTTAACTAAAGCGCTTATTGGGAGACAATCCAATTTTTCTAAACTCTTTTCTTTTTATTTTCGTCCATTTTATTTTCTTCCTTTTAGTCTATATCACAAAAATTAAAATAAAAAAAAAGAATCAGAAAACTGAAAAACACAAAAACAGCAATTTTTCTTTGGTAATCAGTATTTTATTCTAATTAGATTTTTAATGTGTGATCTTTGCAGGTTGCATTCGGAACTGATTCGGCCTAATCTCAACTACGGGTGTGCAATCAACATTTATTCACCCCAGCACATTCATCATCCATTCTTCTACATTCATGGGATTAGGCAGTGCCGATACGAAGAAAAATATGAGTTGAGATTCAGTAATGCGTACCGTGGGGTTTGCTTGGAAGCTTCTACACTACTTGGATCCACTTACTTCACACTCTTTCCCATGAAATTAGTTTAGGGATCATTCAACAAATTTCTAGGTACACGGTTCTACAATCGGGGATCCAAGTGTGCAAAAGGGTCCGCATATCGCAGATCAAATTTCATGCAAAATTTTGCTCAACAGGCATCATCAGGAAACATGCACAAACACAAAGGAAAATTACGAGCATGCTGAGATCATATTCATACACGGATACACAGGCCCAAAATCATACAGTTCATTAAATTCAGCAATTTTAAGCCAACATACGCATATAACACATTCACAGATCAGGCTAATTCCTGCTTGAGTGTAAAAAAAAAAGAAAAAAAAAAGAGGGCATATATATACCTTATAATCTCGGATCCGCAGGTCTTTGATATCTCCGCTCCCAATTTTGACCGTTGGATCTATGATTTTCCGTCATTCCTTCATTTTTCACGTTCTTTTCATTTACCAAAAGAGATTCCTACCACATGACACAAACATGCAAGAGAGATTAGTATCGATTTTACTCTGATTCTAAGTCACAAGAAGAAATTGAGAAGAAATGGGGGAAATGATGGCTGCATACCTCTGTGGCGTCGGAATGGTACAGGAAATCTGCCGAGAAGATGAACGAAGATGAGAGAACAGGGGCTGGGGAGGAGTTGAGATTAAGTTTGGGGGTTGTGGCTCGGATCTGAGAGTTCTAGAGAGGAAGCTTTGGTTTTGATTGCAGCAACCAAGGTTTTTATGAAAGGAAGAGCAATGAAAGAAAATGAGTGGAGGAGCGTTCGGCTCTGGGCTCGCGGTATGGCGATGGCAGACAAAGGCATGTGTATTACCTGGGTTCTCGATGAAATGGGCTGGTGCATTCTTTGTTTACGTGGGCTCTTCATGGCTTTTTGTTCGGCCATCAAATTATCAAGCAGCAAGTTTCTACTTCCAGCCCAGGTGTTGTTGTTCCTTTTCTTTTCGTTTTTGTTATTTATTCTTGTTATTTTTTATTTTTTATATATTTTTTAATCTTTTGTCGACTGTTTGTTTCTTTGATTAGTTAGTTGTTTTTGTCGGTCATTTTTCTTTATTCTTTCTTTATGTGTTTTTTTTTCCACACCTTGAGAGGAGGGGCCGGGGAGGGGTCGAGATTAAGTTTGGGGGTGGGAAATAGAATTTTATATTTTTAATTTTTGAGTCGAATTAAAAAATAAAAAATTTCATTTTTTTAGTTAATATCCATAGATTACTTTAACATTATAATAAATGGACATGGTGAAAGTTAATCTCATAGTAGAGTCTTTTCTATTTATTGTTGCTTAGACACTAATTCATGAGTTATACTTTGAAAATTTGCACATTCACATCAACATGGTTTTGTGGGGAGTGAAATTGCAACACTTATTTTTAGTCTAAGTTTAATTTTAATTTTTGTTTTAAGTAAAGTGAGTTCTTGTTATAAATAAAGTAATAATTGTTTCACCTGAGACTTTGCTTAGTAACCGGGCCAATCCTACCAAATCAGTAGTGATTCTTGAGTCAAACGGTAGAGTTTTGGCATGGGGTAGGGTGGTTAGTTTGTTTCGTAGCCTTTTCAGCTCAAGTAAGTAAAGTCCTTAGGGGTGTTCTAGACCTAGTGTCGTAAAGCCTTAGTGGTTTGGGAGTCATTGACCTAAAACTCGCTACATGGGTTGGATCGAAAGTTTAAGTGAACCAACATTGCACGACTACTACTGTTACTAGAAAAATAAAAATATAAAAAGAGATTCGAAAAAAAAAAGGAAAAAAAGAGAAAAAAAAATTATATATAGTTAGTACGTGTGGAATAAAAAGGACGAAAAGTAAGAGTTTTAGTCAAGTTTCCTTAACTATGTTGATTCACTTTACACCAAAGGAAGTTCATGAATTATTTTCTAATTGATTATAAATGGCTTAGACTCTATGGTGCGATTCGTTGGAACTTTTGGAAAGATGTTCTAATTTTTAACGTCTTCTATTAATTGCAACTTGAAAGTGAAATTTTGTCTTAGTTGAGTTTTAATAAAGTTTTTAAGTTTGTTAGCTTTTATTTTTGTTTTCTAGTTTTGTTTTGCTTGAGGACAAGCAAAAAACTAAGTTTAGGGGTATTTTGATAGTCAATATTATACCATGTACTTTACCCTAATCTTAGTATTAATTTATTGGTTATTTTGGTAGAATTTTGATACTTTGTTATGTATTTTGAATGTAAGACATTCGACTTCCTCTAGAGCAAAAAGTAACCAAATGGATGAATTTTGGAGTGGTCCCAATTGGAGAATGTTCGTGAGTCTTTCAAGATGATTGTATCAGAATTCCAGATTTTTCTACCAAGTCGTTTGTCCATGACCATGAAATTAAGGCCCAACGCACAACTTTCCCATATTAACATTTCTGGACATTTTGGGTATGTTGGAGGTCAAGATGTCATATTTTGAAGAATATTCCTACTGATAATTTTTAGGGGACGTCTTCAGATTTAAAAAGAGAGCTTTTGAGACCAAATCAGAGTTAATTTGGTCCGTCAAAAGATTGATTTTCTAAGAAGTCCGAATTTCAGTTTAAATAGAAAACCTTTTTCTTTCTGTTTTATTATTTTATTATGTTTCCTAGTTTTATTCTAAGACCTTTTAGGGTTTTATTTTTTATTAGTATAAATAAGATATTTAGCCATTAGGGTTAAAGGAGGAGGAGAACGTACTATTTTGGAGCTTTCAAGTTTATTTTCAGGATGTTTTCCATCTATGTTCTTAATAATATTTTGTTTTATGATTATTCGTAACTAGTTTCGTTTGTTAGGGCGAGGCCACGAGCCTCAGCAAGAATATGTAGTTTCTTTTTAATTTACTTATGATATTATGCATGCAAGTTTTGAATTATTAATCAATGTGCTTTAAAGTATCTAATTGTCTCGATGATTAGCCACCATTAGGATATTTAGAAAAGTAATTTGATGCAATTATGGCTGAGGGTTGTCCCTGGAATTGGCACTGGCTTCTTGTGGTTAATATGTGTAACTACTTAGGATGGACGACACGCCTTAAGGGTTGTATGATTTTTCAAAGAATTTCACAAAACTTAATGAGTCTTGCATGTTCACATTCGATCTGGATGCTACGGACGGGTTGCATGTTAGATATACGTTCTATGTTGAAGGTTCTAAGTAGGGCATACTTTAGGAAAACCTAACCTTCAAAATATGCATATGTAATTCATAAGTAATTGGAAGAACTACGTGGGATTGTTGTTAAGGTGATGGCGAAACCCTTGTGCTTAAATTTATTTTCAAAACTATTTTCTTTGGTTTACTTTACTTTCCCAATTTATTTAATTGTTTTTAATTAAATTCGTTTTTAATATTTTAGGTTATTAAATCACCTTTTCTAAACTTTGTTTTCAAATAATTAATTAAGATTTGGTTTTAATATAAATTATTGATTCAATCCCTACAGAAAACGACCTTGCTTGAGCTGCTATACTACGACAATCTTGTACTCTTGCAAGTATTTTTAAGTGTTTTTATCCCTACTTTTGCAGGTGGTAAAAATCCCTATCAACCATTCCAATAATTGAAATAATAATTTACGGACGATATTTTTAACTATTAACAATGAAGGTAATATAAAATTTGCTAAGTATTATTGGGTTATGAAAACTGTTAAAAGACAATATTCTTGGATTATTTAACTCAGAATGCAAAGTATTAACATAATATATATAATGGACCATGAAATTTAAAGTGGCTAAGGAAAACTTCTCAGTGGGTCACCCATCATGGGATTGTCATCGCGCGCTACTCGCTTAACTTTAGAATTCTGATGGAACTCGAAACCAGTGAGCTCCTAAAAGACATCGTGCTAGGTAGGGATGAGAATATAAGGATCACTCCCCTGGGCGATGTGGGATCTTACAATTAACCATTACAAATCTCTTTTATTTTTTATTTTTTTATTATTGTTTTTATCAAATTGTCAAATATCTTTGAATCTAAACTAATATAATATTGTGGCTAATATGCATTTGGTTCTTACATGTTCTCAAAATGAGAACTTTAAAAGAGTAAGACTATAAGACGCTATCTTGAATGTGCACACGTGTCATATAAATTTGTCTTCTCAAATCAAAGAAAAACACTTAAAACTAATATTATTGTCACAATAGCACTACCAATTACATATATGATTATCTTGTTTTCAAGTAAGGAAATCTTTAAGAGAAGGGATCCTCACTTTATTTTATTTATAAAAATAGGGATTTATTGTGGGATCCACATAACATCGAACTATAATAATCTGAACCGTCTATTTTTCAAGTTACACCACATAGATCATCCTTGTAAAATATTAGCTAAATTGTAAATGTTTAAGACATCTAATTGTGTTCAAAGAAATTAACGAATACTTTGTTTTATAAGAAACCGTGAAATTTTATCTTGATAATTAAATAGGCAAATGATTTCGGATTGATTTTAATTTTTGCAAGGATAAAAAATGAATCGAGACTTACAAAATAAACGATTCGAATCGTTAAAGTTTGATGTGGATTGAACCTCACACCTAATCCCTATTTAAAAAAAAAATAGAAACCCCTTTGCATAAAAGACCTGTTCAAGTAATACACTGTTCATCCGCTAGATTATTATGTAGTGTCATCAGTTGAAAAATAGAACTGAAAATATGACTTTAGCCCTTGAAATATAATTTTCTCCACATAAAACCCGTCATAAGTTTTTTACTCAAATAAAACCCATTAACTAGATTCCACATCAGCAAATTCATTAATTATATTTGACTTTACATATTTAAAAATTTTCAGTGCCCAAAACACCCCTATTTGAATGTTTGATGTACGCAATTAGTTCCATATAGATTGTAAGGGAGAATTAATGATTTTACAAAAATAATAAATAATAAATTTATTTCCTAATATATAATAACAACAAAACATGCCTAATATATGTAATAATACATGCTTAGTTAAGTGAACAAATTATATTTTACATATAAATGTAGGTAAATTATTTCACACACATATATATAACAAAAATAAAAAATAAAAAAATGTCTGGTATACGTAAAAATTCATGCAAAATAATTTACCTACAAAAAATGTTATTTGATTAAGTGCACCTACTATTCGAATTTTAAAATGTTAGATTGCTTAGAAAAGCAAAATATTTTCCCCACTGTATGTAAACTACATGCAAAATAATTTACCTACATAATAAAGCAAACCCAAATGTATGCAAAATGATGTACCTACATAAAAAAAATTATTATTATTTTATTAAAAACTATTTTACCTATTATTGTGTACATATAATAATAAAATGTGCCCAATATATATGATGATACATGTGTGTGTGTGTGTGTGTGTGTGTTAGGGGTAATAATATGCAATAAATTATTTGTTCATTGTAATTAAGGTGAGTAATAATATTTATTGATTTATTTTGAATGTTGTGGTACAAGTTGTAAATATTTTGTATTAATAGGTCAATTACTTTCCTACATGGCAATCACTTTTAAATTTGGGTTTTATTTGAATGTTTATAATTAGGTGAGTTTTTATATAGGAAATAAGAGTTACAAGGGTCTATATCTAAAGAACCCAAAATAGAATCTCTCCTTCTCCAAACCGATCATATACGTTGCTATTATTATTATTATTATATATTCGCCAAATGGACTTTCATGTACCATTAAAGCCTGAAAAGTATGGTCATGCTCATGAAGAGATTTTTCAGTGTGACCGGTACACAGGATGGTACACCACATGTCATTAACAAATGATAAGACATGTGTGCTAAAAAGTTAATAACTTAAAAAATAAAATTTTTCATCATTTATATTAAAATACGTGATGTACCACTTCTGTTTTCGTAAAGATTGATTCGTCATGAAATAGAATCAAAAGAGCTGGTCTTTTGCATGAAAACTTGACTTTTTTTTTTGGCGAAGCATGAAAATTTGACTTTCTTGCTCTAACTTAGACATCATCTTAAATTGTGACACATTAATGGAATGAGACCTTACATAGGCTTATATGTAAGTTGAGTTATTTCCTATATTACCAATTATTTTTAGTTTTATAGTAGAACCTTAACTTCTTCATGGTATCAGAGTAGGTCGTCCCACGTGTGAAGTCAAACAATCACACACGTTCCACGTCACCCTGTTGTGTTATCCACGTGTTAGACTTGAAAATTCGCCACATGTGAAGGAGCGTGTTGAGAATGAGACACACATTAATGGGAGATGAGACTTTGCATAGACTTATAAGTTAAGTTACACCCTACATTGCCAATTAGTTTTATAGTGGAACTTCAACTTCTTCACAAACATATATTAAGTTTAGTGAGTTGTGTCTATCGATTGAAAGTTCAAACCAAACAAAGTGTTAATTGAGTTTAGACGTATGCATTTGTACTTTAGTTTATCATTACATGTTGTTTCAATGAAAAAATATAATATCACTCGGAAATAAATTTATACGTAACATTATATTATTAAATTAAAACGGGAAAATGACTAGAAACACGTTTATCATAACAAGCTCCCACTTAATGGGTTACAAGCTAGAAACATTGAGAAGGCGTTTTTCAAAGCCCACGTTATGGACGGACCACATGTCCTTTGCATTTTCTAATTATTGAATCTTGATTTGTTCATTTATATGGATCTCCCAAGTCGGCAAATGGAATATCTCTACCTTAAATATGATTAATGAGTCAAGAACCAATTAAAATAGGGCTAATGAAGAATGGTGATTGCTTGAAGTTGAACGGTAGGACCAATGGCCTTTAAATAGCACCCAAATCTAGTTAGTAGCTTGTCCTTAAGACTGGGCTCGATATCATCGATCTTATTCACCTACGGACATGTCCGCATTGTCATTGTCATCCATCTCATAATTTTTTTTACATAACTTTTGATAAACATTTTGTACGGTTTTCGTAATACATTTCAGTAATCCAAATCGTCTATTAAAATCATTAAAACATTTATTTGTAGTAAAGAAAATGAACAGATACGGCTCTACAAAGAACCCTAAACCCTTAATCCAAAACACGGTTTCAAATTTGGGTGATTTTAGCAGACATGATCTTTGAGAAAATACCTAAAAGATAGACGGTTCAAATCGTTGAAAAATATTACGGATTTGGCTCCTCAAAAACATATGTAAAAAATTGTAAAAACAAATTGGTGTCATTGATCTGTCTGCATAGATAAAATGCAAAAAACGAATAAAGATGTTGGGAAGGGATTTCAATGAATAAAACCTAAAGTCGTCATATTACGTGGGATTGGGATAAAATAAGGATGCTGGCCCGAAAGAGTTTCAATGAATAAAACCTAACGGTCATCCTATTGCATGGAATAGGTTTTTTTTTTTTTTTTTTTTTTTTTTTTTTTTTTTTAAACACAAAAATTAAATAAAAGTGTTGAATTTTATCACTAAATATTTATTTTTAGTATAAACGATATTTTACATTTTTAATCTCCTACATAATAAAATTCGTACATCTTCGACGTGGAACTCTACCCTCCAATACTTGATTCACTAGATATTTGAATAATTGACTATTTGGTTTCTATTTCGTCTGCCCTGCCCAATATATATATATATATATTTCTACAGGACAATGATTGTACGCCCTCCTTATTCTCGTGCTCTCTCATGTCCTCCTGTTTGTGTGGTCACGGTTAAGTCATGTCAACATTTTATATTACTATTTATTTTTGTCTTATTATCTCTATAAAAAATAATATAAAATGTTGACGTGGCTTAACCGTGACCACACAAAACAGAAGAGCACGGGAGGGCATGGGAACAAGGAGGGTAGACAATCCTGGTCCATTTCTGCAACTTCGCATTTATTATCTCTTTTTCGAGGAATGCGCCTTCGTTACTACCAGGCAACTACAATGGCAATGGCATCCCCTTTTTCCTCTGTCTCTCTCTCAAATGGAAGGGGATGATCAAGACGTGACATAATGTAAGCCAAAAGCAACCAAAATATGCTTTGAGGAATGGGCCCTCGTTACTACCATCAGGCAATGGCATCCCCCTTTTCCTTTGCCTCTCTTTCAAATGGAAGGGGATGATTAACACGTGGCATAATGTAAACCAAAAGCAACCAGAAAATGCTTTAAATACTGGACATCAGAGTGATAGGAAGAAGAAGCACGAATAATGGACAGGTAGATATAAGAAACAATGAGAGAGAAATAAAATAATAAATGCATAGAAAAGAAAACCCACTTTCAGAGAGAGAGAGAAGTTACAATAGCCAGTGTGAGAGTTCATGAGAAAAACTATATATATATATAATAGGGATGTGCTATCCACACACCCCTTTTTACTTCTTACACACCCCTTGTTGGTTTTTACCCTTTGATATTCTTTAATTCATCCGATCCGACGACCGAAAATTAAAAAGGTGTGTAAGAAGTAAAAATGGGTGTGTGGATATCACACCCCATATAATAAACAATCACCAATTGTTGTACCCCGTAGATAAACACATTGGTTTTTGGACAAAAAAATGATAAAACAAATAGACTGCAAGACAAAACAAATTGTTATAGTTGTTAGTGTTAACTACATTGCAAAGGGTGAAATTAGTACAGAGGAAGAGAAAGAATTGGTAGAGAGAAACATGAGAGATTATATTGATTGATTAGAAAAAATGTATACAACTGAACTTAAGGAAATGATAGCTATACAATCTCTTATATAGCCATATATCTCAATTACAATAATACCCTTCTAACTATATTTCTATTATATCAGTTATTACTCCCCCTCAAACTAAACTTGGAGTATCCAAGTGAAGTTTGAAATAGCCAAGTATTTGAGACTGATTTGGACAAATTCTAAAGCAACAAGAGAATGACACTCTAGACAAATTCTAAGGCATCAAGAGAATGACACTATTGACAAATTCTAAGTAACAAGAGAATGATACTCTTGACAAATTCTAAGGCAACAAGAGAATGACACTCTTGACTGACAAATTCTAAGTAACAAGAGAATGACACTCTTGACAAATTCTAAGGCAACAAGAGAATGACACTTTTGACAAATTCTAAGTAACAAGAGAATGACACTCTTGACAAATTCTAAAACAACAGGAGAATGACACTCTTGACAAATTCTATGGAATCAAAGAAAGTGACACTCTTGACAAATTCTATGGAATCAAAGAAAGAATGATACTTTCTTAACCATCAAGAAAGATTGACACTTTCTTGAAATCTTGTAATCCAACAAAAACACTAAATGAAACAGTAGTTTATCCCAGCAGCCACACCAACTTCTGCTCCTGATTCAGCTACTCCAAAAAAATACTTCCTTATCATCCATTTCATCCAAGCCTTCGATTCTCATAACCACAAGTATCTCCCAGTGCACTCTCAGCTGCTCGCTTTAGCTCTCCAATTGTTACATGCAGTGGCATAACTACTACTTCACCAGGTGGCAGCCCCCTCTTGAATTCGATAAAGCACATCATTGTATACATCAACTCCTCAACTTCAGGAAATAGAGTTGCTGATTGAAAAGACTGAGCAACTATCTCTTTCCCAGGTTCCGAGACCTTAACCCCATATGCAAGATCATGAACTGTACACTCCAAAACCTAAGTTGATGGGTTCCCTGCACGACACACAATGTGATTCCCAACTATCACATTATTCATTAATTTCAGCACATAATCCAAAAGACCAGTATCTTCAGTATGTTAAGCGAGCTGCATCTCACATATCTTGCTGGGTCAACCTTCTATGACCACTCTCTTTCTTTTCTTGCAATGTATTTGTTTATACCATATTTAAGGCCTTGTATTTAGATCTCGTATAAATACTCGGATGACTTAAATGTAATTATGTAATAAAGGAAGGGGCAAATACCAAAGTCCTCGCTGATTTTGCGCATCAACATTTGGCGCCGTCTGTGGGAAATCGATACCAAAAGTTGTGTCGGTTCTCTTTCGTTTTTTCACCACCACTATGAATCTGCAAAAAAAACCCAAAGCTTTCACAAAAAACCCAACGGTTCATTATCTCTCTCTCTCTTTCTCTCTCTAAAAACCAACCAGAAAACTCAACCAAAACCCCATCTCTCTCTGATTTCCATCAATCTCCGCCACGAAAGTTTAAAGCTTTCAAAGAAAACCACCTCGCAATGTCCGCTGGAATGATGTCCCAGTTCAAGGAATCCACCTAATCGGCGAGGGCCACGCTCCGGCCATGGGGTGAGCTCTTGGAGCCCACTGCACTCAGACTCCCTTCCAATCTCTCCGCCGCGATGACCCGACTCGCCCAGAACTTGACCCACTTTCGGTCCAACTACGCCCTGATCGCCCTGATCGTGCTCTTCTTTAGCCTCCTCTACCACCCGTTCTCCATCACTGGCGCCCGCCTCAGCCTCACCGCCTCTACCTCAACTCCACCCCCAGAGTATTGGATCTCTCTCTCTGGAGTTCGCCCAAAATCTCTTTCTGGTTCAAAAGAAAGTTTGGTTGGTAACAACCCTTTTCGCAACTGATCTGTTTGAAATGAGGAAAGTCAGTGAGATTGAACCCGCCTTGAAGCGTCAACTCCTCATCTCAACCGTCTTTATGACTACTGGAATCACCACTGTCACTTTCGTATCTTCGCCATCAGAATTCACTCTCTTCAGCTTTGGAACCAATAAGGCTGTCAAAAACTGCTACAGAAAGATAAAGATGATAAGAGTTTGAAGAAATGGAAGGAGCAGCTTCTTGGAAGTGTTGATCTCTCTGCTATTGGAGAGAGTAAAGAACCAGAAGTGGGGGTGCTAAGTCTCATAATCGTATGCCGGGGCCTGCCAGATCTTGTCCTGCCGATCCAGCTCACTCGCAAACCCAAGAGCCGACCGACAACAAATCCGCCTCTGTTATTAGCTCCAGATCAAAACCCAACAACGCCAGGAAACTCCAACGTATGAGATGTCACTGACGTCATTGCCAGGAGGCTCCAACGCAAGTGCCAGGTGGCCGGGACCGGAGGTCAGTGGTTTGCGGAGGTCTGTGGTATGAGAAGGTCAATGGTCTGCTGTTAATGATGATTTGAGAGAGAAGCAGCATAAGTCTAGCGCTGAGCCTGGGTTTAGGGTTGGGTCCACCGTGGAGGATAGGCCTTCTACTGATTTGGTTAATGGCGCAAATGAAGAAAATAGAGGTGGTCAGAAGCACAAGCAACCAAAGAGCAGGCAGGAACTTCGAGTACTTCGCTAAGAACCCTGTCTCAAAGCAAAAAGAAAAAGAAAAATGGAAAGATCAATATCTTTTCGGGTTTTAGCTGCAATGGATCTTGTTCAGATAAGAAATCATTATCAATGGGAACCTGAAATTTGCCCAGTACTTGAGTTTGCCCGTGGAGTTTAAACCTGAAGTGCCCAGTAACAGAACAGGTGAATCTGAACATGCTTTGACCACGATAGCAAATGGTCATTGAGGTGGGGTTCTGAAGACAAAGAAATGGAGTGGGAGGCCACGTTCTTTACGTTATTTACATTTTTTACAGCTGGAGTACACCAGCTTGTGTTCAAAAAGCAGAAACCAGGCCGAAAGAGAAAGGCAGTGGCGGACAAAGCAAAAGGAAGAGAAAGAAAAGGGAAAGTAAAAGCAAAAGCAAGTGAGTGTGTCTGGAAGTGGAGAGATCAAAGAGGGAACAGAAAAGAAAAAAGCTCATGTCGTTGGGAGAATATTTCAGAAAGCAGAAAAGAGGAAAGCAAAAGGGATGCACATGGGGACACTGCAAAAACAAGGAATAAATACCCCATCAGAATGATGTAATTTATTTTCCTTATCTTTCGGAAATATCTGTATAAACCCTATCAGAGGGTAATAGTAAAAAAAAAAAAAATCAGCAAAGCCCAAAATAAATGGGCTGGAATGTTGTGTAGAGGGCGAAGGCCCATAAGCCCAAAATAGCTCTAACGAGGCGATCAAAAGTATGTCCAGTACTCTACAATTATTTGGCAACCCGCCGCTATTACCACCAACCAGACGATCAAAAGTACATCCAGTACTCCATAATTATTCGGCAACCTGCCACTATTACCACCAATCAGGTGATCAAAAGTACGCCCAGTACTTCAAAATTATTCGGCAACCCGTCGCTATTACCACCAACCAGGTGATGAAATGTACAACCCGTACTATAATTTGGCAACTAGCCATTCATGCCACCAACCAAGTGATCAAATGTACAACCTGTACTCCCCTTCATGCCACCAACCAGGTGATCAAAAGTACGCATAGTACTCCAAATTATACATGAGCATTACTCATGTCATTCATACATAAACATTCATGAGCATCACTCATGACAATCATACATAAACATTCATGACCATTATTCATGAGCATCACTCATGACAACATCCATGAGCATCACTCATGTCAATCAACATAAACATTCATGAGCATCACTCATGTCAATCAGCTTCAAAAGCTTTATTTACAGAGCTCTAGCTTCAAAACTTAACTTGTAAAAGCTTCACCTACAAAGCTTCAGTGCAGAGTATACAAATACCACATTTGAACAATCGCCACTTCGGCCCATACATGGATTCAATTTGAAGTCTCCAGCCAACATACTCTATTGACCGAAGACTTAGGGGACTACACTATACACCATATATTGGGCCTCAACCCCAACTGGGCCTCATGAAAAATACTTGGGGGACTCTAACCCATCATTCATGTATTGAGGAGCGAGCCATTATTCTATAAAAGGGACTCCCTCACCACCATTAGAGAGCATCGCCGCCTACTGAGCAACTGCCTCGCCACGAGCGTCAACTCTAGCCCATCATTTATGTATTGAGGAATGAACCCTTATTCTATAAAAGGGACTCCCTCACCATCATTAGAGAGCATCAACTCTAGCCCATCATTCATATATTGAAGAGCGAACCCTTATTCTATAAAATGGACTCCTTCACCTTCAAAAGTCGCAAGCCGAGCCAACCAAGGCAACATAAGCCACGAGCCGAGCAGCCGAGCAGCGTATGCTACTTCTAGTTAAGCGTCATTTCAGATTGAGCACTACCACATATCCAACACAGTTCAAGAATAAGCCTGTGGAAAGTTACTTCTTCAAAAGCAAAAGTATCTCATATCATCTCTTATCCATTTGCTTCTCCTTATCCTGGCAGTTGAATGAGAGACAAGGAGAAGGAGAACAATCAACCGGAAGCCGAAGTCGAACCTCCGATCTTGGGTTGCTTGCTTGGAAGCTTGACTGCTTACCTTGTCTGTCACCTCTTTCGGCAGATCTCCTAGCTCGGCGACTTGGGGGACTCCTATTATAGGGTTTGTATCGCACTTAACAAAGCCCGAAACTACAAGTAAGCTTCAAGTGAAATTGATACATTACCTTGTGCATCTTCATCGGTTAAAGATACCACCCCTGGATGGAGGAAAAGTACTTTCAGAGAAGATGCCACATCTACATATGAGACAGATAAGGCAAGTGAAAATGATACCACACCTCGGTACTTAGAAGTTTCGTGATTACTCAGCGGCTTGGATTTTGCAAGTCCCTAACCGAGGAGATTCCCTCACTCGGGAACTTAGGGGAGCACTGTTTGTACCATACTTGACCAATCCCGAAACTACTGAGCACCGGTCAACGTTATACCGTCAAGGACCCAGAAGAGCTTCTCTTCAACCAGGAGGCCAATCACAATGCGACACGTGTCGACATCAGAAGCCAATCACAGCGTGACACATGTCAACATAATAAGCCAATCACAACACGACACGTGTCAATGTTAGAACAAAACTAGAAACTCTCTTCTATAAATAGGGATCATTCTCCCACAATAATCTCTAATGTCATTTTGTACTAAACTATTCACTAGAACTCACAAAAGGAGAGCTTGAACCTATGTATTTGTGTAAACCCTTCACAATTAATGAGAACTCCTTTACTCCGTGGACGTAGCCAATCTGGGTGAACCACGTACATCTTGTGTTTGCTTCTCTGTCCCTATTCATTGACGTACTTATCTTCACTAGTGACCGAAACAACCAAGCGAAGGTCACAAACCTGACACTTTCTGTTGTACCAAAGTCCTCGCTGATTTTGTGCATCAACAGTATTCATAACCACATCTGCTGCAAACTCGAGTCTTCTTGTAGGCCATCTGCTATCCATGTCACCTTGTTGAATACCCAAAGAAAACTCTAACTGGTAGGGCCATTTTACATAATCCAACAATATTCTTGAAATTGGGAGCACAACAGAAACACAAATACCCAAATCTTGAACAAGTATAATTCCAAAAGACAACACAAGCCACAACCAAGTAGTAGAGCTGTAATTCTTAACCATCAACAAAAAAACTTGAAAAACCCATAAAATATCCATTCTAATTGTTCAAGAATTCAGAGAAAAGAGACTGAAAACATAACCTTCACATGAAACTTTTGAGTTGGGTATTTCGACAAACACCTGGAGTGCACCCATGTCTGATCTTTCTTCCATACCAGAGAATAAAGAATTCACTGACCCATTTCTTCAAATAGTTGGAGTGCACAGAATTAGAACATAAAGAGCTTCCAATATTTGCAATCTTGAACAAACAAACACCATTAAAGAATTCAGAAAGTGATTTGAGCTGACCACAAAAAAGAAAGAACTATATCGAATACGCCTATGAATCCATGCACCGACTACCCAACACTCAGGAAAGGCACTGACCTTCAGAATTTGAGTCTCTAATAACAACGGCAGGCCAGATAGGGAAGGGCCGCCGAGAGCCAATTCCAGTGCAAAGTCCAATCCTAACAAAGAAAGATTGAATCTTTCACAAGCAACAACATCTGATCTTTTCTTGTTCATAATTTCTTGGCATCCAAACAAATGAACAAAGAAGGTTCCAAGCAACAGGAAAGAGAATATCTGACTGAGAAACCAAGCACAGATCCGATTGCGATAGTAATAAGCAACACCGATGACGCCCATATTTGCACCCAGAAACACCTCATGGTCGTCTATTAGGGTGAATAACACGAAGATCAAAGTGGAATAAGCTCCAATCGAGTGAAAAAGCACCAAAATTTCAAAAACTTAGCCTCGACCCAAACCAAATTTCGAACACGATACTCTTAACGAACTGAAATCAGAGAAACCCAGATGAAAAATTGAGGTTCTTGATCCCAAGAATCCCACGAAAAAACATTGAATAGGAGAATCTCTCACAGAGTTGGGGTGAAATCTCTCTCGGTGGTGAAATCTCAAAAGTATTCCTTCGAAACAGAAACTAATGGAAAATTGGAAAGAAACTAAGCTAGAAACAGATGAAAAATAATGAAAAATGGAACCACCATAATCAATGGCGTGAGTTGGTGGCTCTGATACCATGTTAACTACATTGCAAAAGGTGAAATTAGTACAGAGGGAGAGAAAGAATTGGTAGAGAGAAACAGGAGAGATTGTATTGATTGATTAGAGAAAATGTATACAACTGAACTTAAGAAAATGATAGCTATACAATCCCATATATAGCCATATATCTCAATTACAATAATACCCTTCTAACTATATTTCTATTATATTAGTTATTAGTTAGGAGTTAAATCCAGCCACATAGTTTGTGGTGCAAAAAAGGAAAAAAAAATTATAAAAACTAATTGTTCCAAAAAAAGGGAAAAAATGATTAAAAATGTGCGTGGGTTTTGAAAAGCAAAGAACCCACAGATGATGGAGAACGGCACCAGAAAGCAGAAAGGGCAAAATGGCCAACTCACTGCATAATTCCAGAAAAGGGCAAAAAATTGCTCAGCAAGCGAGGGACAAAACCGGCTGGGCACTGTTAATGGACAGTACCCATCCTCTGAGCTTTAGTATATATAAAATATATATGCTTACCATTTAAACATTGCTTGGGTCGTCCAAATTAAGAGAGAGAGAGAGAGAGAGAGAGAGAATGGAAGGTGATAAAGGTTATAGAGCTCACGTGTTGGCAGTTCCTTATCCTGCTCAAGGTCACATAAACCCGTTGCTCCAATTCTGCAAGCGCGTTTCCTCTAAGGGCAAGGGCATCAAAGTGACTCTAGCCAACACCGTCTTCATCGCCAACTTGTTGCAGCGCTCATCATCGGGCTCCGTCTACTTCGACACCATCTCCGATGGCTACGACGAAGGCGGCTTTGCTCAAGCTGGGAGCGTCGCCGACTATCTATCCCGGATGGAAGCCGTGGGATCCAAAACCCTAGCCGAGCTCATTAAAAAACACCAAAACTCACCCCAACCTATAGATTGCATTGTTTACGATCCCTTTTTACCTTGGGCTTTGGAAGTAGCCAAACAATTTGGTATGCTTGCCTGTGCCTTTTTTACTCAAACATGCACGGTTAATTACACTTACTATCTCCAGCATCATGGGAAACTGACGATTTCTTCTGTTCCGGGGTTGCATGACGTGCTTGAGCCTCGAGACTTCCCGTCCTTCATTTCTGTCCCGGGCTCATATCCAGCTTACTTTGAGATGGTGTTGAACCAATTTTCTAACACCCACAAAGCTGATTTCAATTTTGTTAATACTTTCTACAAGTTAGAGCAAGAGGTACGTCTCGCTCTATAATATTTTTAATTTTTAGTTATCACTTGTTTGGTTATTGTTTCTAAGTGAAAACCAAAATAAGTCAAAACATTGAAAAGTCATATATAAAACTAGTTTTTTTTTTTAATTAAAAACAATTATCAAACAAGTTTCTAATTTTTAATAAACGTGAAATTGGAAATGAAATATAATTATCAGATGATCATTGATTAACTAGTAATTCTATTTTTACCCACAAGAGTGATATGTCGTGACATAAATTTGTCAAGAGTGTGACTCTTTTGTATGCCTAAATACAAGGTTCTAAAAGACGATAGGCGCTAATCGGGCGGCGGGTTGGGGCCTAGTGTCTAGGCAGGCTCCTAGGTGGACTAGGCGGATTTAATTAAATCTATTGTATTTTATGTAAATAAATGTCTGTTTATACTCAAAATATATATAATTTCATCATAAAATACAAAATAGAATGACATATATGTTATTAGCTATTGGAACATAATGAAAACATGGGGAACAAGCTTATAATGTGTGTTCATTTAAGTATTTAACAAGTCTATTACAATTTAATGGAAAAAATAAAATGCAAAATGAAAGTTATATATTTTCTATCTAAGTGAATCACAATCTAGGCGAGTCTGGGCGTGCTAGGCGAGCGCCTAGGCGGGTGCCTCAATACGTCTAGGCGCCCTTTCTTAATTTTCAAATGCCTATGCATTAATCGGGGCAGTGCCAGCCGACTAGTGCTTAGACAGGATCTAAGCGGCGCTAGGAAGGGATTTTTAGAATAGTGCCTAAATATCATTATTCAAAATAATTTTTGTTAATGCTTATATTAAGTGAGTTTTTTGTTTTTTTTGTTTTTGTTTTTATGGTAGATCAGTATATAATTGATTTGTCAAGTAACTAATATGTAATATGAAATAATTATGCAAGTACAGGCGGTGGAATCCATGTCAAAAGATTGTCCAAATTTGTTGACAATAGGGCCAACAATTCCATCTTTTTACTTGGACAATAGCATCAAAGACGACAAGGATTACGGGGTCCATCTTTTCAAGTTCGACTCGACCTGCACAGACTGGCTCAACACCAAGCCAGCAGGCTCGGTTGTATACGTGGCGTTTGGTAGCATGGCCAATCTAAGTGACAAGCAGATGGAGGAGCTTGCATTTGGGCTGAAGGAAAGCGGCATCCACTTCTTGTGGGTGGTTAGGCCTTCGGAGGAGGCAAAGCTTCCCTCCAAGTTTGTCGAAGAGACGAGTAATAGTGGTCAAGGGTTAGTAGTAAAATGGAGCCCTCAGTTGGACGTGCTGTCGCATGCGGCGGTGGGATGTTTTTTCACACACGGCGGGGGGAATTCGACGATCGAGGCATTAAGCTTGGGAGTGCCAATGATTGCAATGCCGCAGTGGACCGACCAGCCTACTAATTCCAAGCTAGTTGAGGATGTTTGGAAGGTTGGTGTTAGAGTGAAGGTTTATGATCATGATAATGATGAGATAAACGATCGCGGTGAGAATGTTAATGGGGTGGTCGGAAGAGAAGAGTTTAAGCGTTGCATTAGGAAAGTGATGGAAGATGAGAAGGATGGGATTGAAATGAAAAAGAATGCAAAGAAATGGAGGGAGTTGGCAATAGAGGCTGTGAGTGACGGTGGCACTTCGGACAAAAACATCCAAGAATTCGTGTCCAAATTGAGAACCGCAGCCTAAACCCTACAATCTATTTATATTCTTCTCACATTTGAGTGAGAAGTTTTATATTCGATAAAAGTGACGGTTTTAATATTTGATTTCTGTTAATGTGCTATCAAACATATTAATTGTTGCCTTTAAATTGCATGTGATTAGCCATGTAAATGAAAGGGGTGGAAAGCCATGCATGGGTGCGACACTTACCAACTAGTCTCTCAACTACTACTCTTTTCTAGCGGCATAAGATTGGTGAGTTAAGTTGATTGTATAGGCCGAAACCGGTCAGGTGAGTGAATGAGAGAGAATCAGCCATGTAATATTGTATGCTTGGCCATGGGGGTATGATTTCCTTCTAGATATATACATATATATATATATGTATATGTATGTATATGTATATATATGTATATATATAAAAGGAAATACACAAATAATCCGCAAAAGTCGATTGGATTGGAAGCAGTCCCTCCTCCCCCTCATGACTTGGAGCCTTGTGGGGTACGTACTGGCAAGTTGGCATACGAAGTTAGTGGTAGGTTAACACCCACTGTCCACAATTATTTCTTCAACTCTTGCTACATTGCTCGTGTATATTACAATTTTGTTCGATATCCACGTGCTTCACTCGTGTGCAATAACCTTCATTTTTGGTTGTTGGCAAATTGAAAATAATATGAAGTACGTACGTAGGATGTAAGTGTTTGGTTGTTGACATATTGAATTCATGAAATGATGAAGTCTCTCATATAAATGGATCCCGAACCTGTACACTGAGTGTCAGTCAATTGGTAAATAAATAAATAAGATAAAAAATGATACGATTAATACTTTGTTACCGAATGTTCATACTTACCGTCACTATCGAGATAGCGACATATAAGGTTTACAATCGCTAGCGTCATAACGATCCTCCCTTTTCAATATTTTTATTTTTTATTTCTTGCTAATGTTTTTTTTATTTCTCTTACCATAACAACAAACTATCATATTCATGTTCTTCAAAATATATATTTCCATGCAAAATTTATTATAATTCATATTTAAACACTTGTAATCAACAATTTAAAACCTAAACTTAAAGACATGTGAATTTAATAGTGGTTACTCAAAGAAAGTAACATAGGAAAAGAACAAACTCAAAGGAAAAAAACAAAAATGTAGAAAATAGACAAATAAATTGAAATAGGGAAAGATCGGTACCACACTACCGATCCTAGCTCAGTCGTACTGAAATCATTTATCTATTTATTTTCACTTTAACCACACTGTGAAGACTTTCCGTTAAGATTCTTGAGGGTATAGAACCCCATCCTAAAGTTTTGAAAATTAAGGTAAAATTTTCCGTTGATATCCTTGAGGGTTGAACCCCTTTTAAACAATTAATGTTTTGGGCGTCACTAATATGTCTTTCACTTATTTTTTTAGTTTTCAGCTTAAATATTCTACTAAATATACATTTGTTACTCAATAAATTGTAAATCTGCTTCCAAATGCCATATAAAGTTTTCCAAACGCTCAAGGAAAATATTTTGCAAAATAAAAAATTTTGAATTTTAACAAAATAGTGGGTGTTAGGCAGGTTTGACACACGCAAAATTAAATGGACTCCGCGCACGTAGAACAAGGCGAACTTGGACGCAAGGAAAGCAAGATGGGCTCCGCACACGCAAAACGAACAAGACAAAATAACTTTGTGTATTGGGCAGGTCATGGAAAACAATGATCATCTCCTAAGTAATTATATAGCATATATAACTACGTACATTAGGATTCCAGTACTTGGTAATAAAAGAACTCTAGTATTAAAATTTTGATCGAGATCTTATGTGTTTTTTTTAGTAACATGCATGATTCGTTGTAGACCGGCCTCATTTGTAGTCTGGCTCACCTAATGTTTTACAACACATCAAGTTTGATTCCTTTCGTAATCCTCTTCATCATCAATATATTGTCACTTTTCCATCAAAACGAATATCTTGTAGGTTCCTACTCCAAGCAAATAAGAAGTGATTCCCGAAATTCAACCAAGATCTTTTAACTTTCAAGAATGCATTTTTATATTTCTTATGGTAAGTACAAAAGATATTTGACAGCACTAAGCTCTCTCTCTCTCTCTCTCTCTCTCTCAAACGGACCGGTAGAAGAAGATTAAAAAGCACTTCTGTATGTACGGAAAACGAAACCTATATAGGATACGATAGGATTGGATAGGACAGGATATAAGCTAATGGGTTCACACATCATTAACCTCTCATGACAAAAGTGAGAGCTGGGATATGCATGCCATGCTACCATCTACTCTAAACTCTCTCGTCTTCTGCTGAGTTTGCATCTTCAGACCGACCTCCCAATCTCACAATGTCTTCCACAAGAATTTTCCCATCTGCGACAACACAACACAACACAACACGACAAGAATCATCAATCATCAAAATCATGAATCATATCAATGCATTTGGAGACGAGACCGACATTAATTAATCGGAGATGCATTCGTGAGAATGCATGAGACAAGCCTATATTCAGGAGAACAGATGAGATAAGTCTAGCAGAAGAACCAACCTTTATCTTTTGAAAGGTTGCCTATGAGTTCTTGGACACCCTCCTTGCCTAAAGTATTCTTCAAGTAGTTCGCAGCAGCTGCAACCTCCTCAGGAGTTACTTTCCCATCAAAATCCCTGAACACATATCGAAACGATTAACTGCAAGAAGAAACAAATGACAATACCATCCATCGAGGTTGAAGAGTGGGAAGACATGAATGACAAATGACAATTCACCTGTCAAGTAATCGCCAGCGATCACCAATTTGAGCATCTACATCATCAATTTCCTTTTCAAGATTGTGAAGCATCGAATCAACCTGAAATACACAAGAAAAAAAAATCCATTAAGTGAACAATGATAAACATGTTATAAGAGAGAAGTTGGAATTGAATTTCTAACCTTGTCTATGAGCGCTGATGAAATCCCATTATCACCTTCCGCCTCAGCAGTACTGTCACTTTCATCTCGAGCAGCTTTGTATGCCTTTAAGGCATCCTTTTCACCATCTGTACCCTCTTTATCCACCACGCTATTGTAAAGTTCAATCTGGAAAGATCAAAGAAATCACCTTAAGCAAAGCATCCTTCTGACTTAGTGCATGCATAAGAAAGCTCGTAATTAAATGCCATTAAAAGTATTAGCAAACGTCAATCTGCACATTCTTCAAACAAAAAGGGACAAAAGCATAAAGAACATCAACATCATACAAGTTCTTCCATATAACAAGCAGAAGCATAGAAATGACTCAGAACTGGAGGCAATATTTATGATGCATGGTCCTTCTAATTAACTGCAAGCAGTTATCCCTCCCAATGTTTCTGCTGCATATATCGAGCAAGGGAAGACTACCAGGCATACCAAAGATAAATGCTTTCATCTTAAAAAATACCCAATATAAATTAAGAGCAATTAAAGGTTTTAAATTACCTCCTTATTGACAAGCCTCAGGAACTCTTCACGTTCTCTACTCACAGACTGAAATATTATTCAACAAACAAAATATTAAGAAACTGTTAAGCTTACAGCATGGATGATTACGCTTGAAATTTTTGTAGAGGAAAAGGAAGAGAGAACACTCCACAATAAAAATATTGAGAGTTATTCAGTCCAGTCCTTACAGATGCGGAAGCCAAAACAGCCAATGCACGACTTATTTCACAGAGCTTCTCTTGCTTTTCTAGTGTCCTTGCCCTGGCTTGTTCTTGTGCTTCTTTGGCTGTTGGAATAGTCATCTCTTTCAATGCCTTATCCTCTTCTTTGGCTTTAGATTCTTTCATTCTGGCTAGCTCTTCTTCCTCTCTCTGTTCCTCCTCCTGTCACATAATAATTCAGAAAGCCACACAGAGACAGAAGTGAACGGTTACATCAAAATTAATTTTCAACGAAAGTTATCTAAGTCAGATGATAGTCATAACATTTTATTTCAGGATTTTTTCTTCGGCACTATAATTTGTGTTTTTCTTTTTGATTGCTCATCCTTTTTCTGGGTTCCAAATTCAGACAACCCCAAACTAAATGCTTCAAAACTGGCTATAAAAATACACACACACACACACATTTAGTTCTGGTTACTAAAACACTAAAAGCTATCTATAAGACCGTCAAAATGGAAAACAAACAATTTCAACCTTGATCTTTTCTTCCTGCATCTCAAGGAACTCCAATTTCCTCCTCCTTTCAGATACAGAGTCTTCCGAGGGCAACGATGTAACACCAACAGTATCCACCACTTCATCTGGCAAAGAAGACAGTGTAGCTCGAACGGCGTCAGCTGGCATCAACCTTCCAGACACAATGAAGGCTCTGCATCATGCACATCAAACAAGAACTAAGTTAAACTGGCTCCAGTATCAAGATATACATAGACTGTAGGGCTTCTGAATGTAAAAGCAATAATAAGGAATTAAACAAACCCAAAGAGTTAGGTGTGCATTATGGAGCCTCAGAATACCTGGAAAGGATCAAAAGCGAAGATGGCATGGAGTGATTGAGAGACAAATCCAACCAATCACGAAGCTACATGATGACATTAGTGAATAAATGAGCACAGAGATCAGTTTTGATATATCATAAATCACCAAGCTCCATTAACTACTTATGAAACTGAAAAGTATATTCAGACTCTAAGTTGCCAAAAAAGGTATTGGAAGTTTCAACCACCTAATCTGCAATCGAAGAAAGGAGTATCTGGTCTAAGCATGGTATACCTGCTGGCGCATATCTTCCACAGAACGCAAACCAAGCATTCCGCGCTCCCTGCATTCCTCGCGCAGCTCATCTTCTGTAAGGGATTCCACACCTTCTTCTTGAATTAACTTATCATCAGCCTTAATCCTGACAAAAAAAATGTTGATAAACATTAAAACAAAACTCAATTTGTCAGTTCCTTTTTCAGAAAATAGGTTGAAAAACTCTTGCATGTTCGTCTATTTACTTCATGTTGAAGTTTATATGTAGCTAATTCAAATACCAATTAGGGATAGCAGCATTTTCGAGTAGTTCTTTATGTTCACAGTAAGAAATTCTTCGATCAAATTCTTTAACAAGATAGTAGATGCTCTTCTTGAAAAAAAAGAGTATGTCTCTAGTGATTTACTAAAGATTTCATTGATGAAATAAGAAAAAATATATCAAAGAAAGATGACCAAGCCTGAACCAAGACCTAATTGGGCAGAGCACAGCATGAGGAGCCTAATAAATAGACCTAATTTAAGATTAACTTTACTATTCTTATTTCTAAAAATAGGCCACAACAAAAAAAATGTACATCTAATATGCAAAGATATGCATCTCACCGCTGGAGTCTTTTCCGGAGCATATATCGCAAATATGCATCTGTTCCATAAGGGCTAATATTCATATATTTGCACATACTGACTAACCGAGGCCTGCATGCAACAGAAAATAGAGTCATTAACTTCACCGACATGCATCCCATCACATTCAAACACTAAAACCTTGAGCATTCATGATAAAAGATAACCTGCTGATGTTATCAAGGGTAAGTTCATCATTAAACAACTTGGCAAACCCCAAAATCTCCTCGTTAGAAACAAGTCCACCCGTTCTAACCTACACATAGAAATTGACAGGTTTGCATACAAGAAATATTGGAGAAACAAACATGGAAAGTTTACCATAGGAACTGAAATCCTCACTTTGTTTAAAAATTCATCTAGATCTTCTGCTGTTTGCTTAATTTCTCCACTCCTTGAGTTTTGAACTTCCTTTGCCATTTCTTTGGCCGTGTCTTGGAGGAACTTAGCATATTCGATTCTTGCCTTTAGCCTCCTTTTCAATGCTTCCTACAAATTGATAAGAAAGTTGAAATCGAACATACTACAACACAAGGGGAAAAAGCAAAGCCCCTAAGCATATGTGAATACCTAAGTTAGTATTAGAAAAATACTACAATACGAAACAAACTATGTGTACATGAATTGACAACATAAGTTGGTAGGAGAATGGACATGCAGAGACATGACGTGGATCATGCAGGCACGCATTTAAGCAAACTCTAGAACAAAAGTAGGTGTCATTCAGAGTCCAAGCTAAATCGATTACGAATATACAGTCCGTACCTCTTCCTTCAATTTGTCTTGAAAAGTTGATGGCAGCATGTTGGGGAACAATTTGAGGAAAACTGGCAGCAAAAATTCCATGAAGGGAACGATGATGAAAACCGACAACGGAACTAGCCTAAAGATATCAGCTGTTGTGCGGGTGAGCTGTTGTCTCTCCCTTCTAGAGAGAGTCTTGCCGCCAGCAAGCTTTAGCAGCAATCTCGAACAAATCCTTACATCAGCACCCAGAAGCTTAATACCCAACCAATAATGCTGCAATGTGGATATAAATTCTTTTTTCCAGTGAACAAGTTTCTTGGCCCAGTCTTCCCTGCATAATCAAACAACCATGAAAACCAGCATTTGTGAAGATGAAATAATCTTGGATTAAAAGAAGAAATCTTGTTGATTAAAAGAGCCAACAAATGGGCTGACGTGGGCGTAGCCACACTTTCTAGAGTGGATATGCTTCCGGTATGCTGCCCACTTCAAAGTCCTCCGCAATTTAGATTAGTTTAAAGTAGAATATCGCAATTTAGATTAGTTTAAGATAGAATATCGGAAAAAGATGAAAGATTTTAACCTATATATTCTAACCTGCTCATGGAAGCCACAGCTCTCAAAGCAGGGCCAATTCCCANTTGTCCATGCTAGTCCCCTTTAGTCTCATTAATGTTAGTCCCAGCATGGAACAAACACGGTATTGGACTAACAGCTAGTTCAGTCCAGTCCCAGTTAGTGAGGGCAAGCAAACAAACAAGAGAGTTTGTGGTGCACACTGCACAGATGAAGTTTTTATTTTTATTTTAATTTTATTGTATTTGTTTTAGAAACTTTATAATTTGTTTCAGTATAAATTTATTATCTAAACTAATAATTAACAAATAAAATTTTGTCAACTAAAAGATAAAAAGAAGTGAAACTATTCGGTGTGTAGATATACGTTAGTTAGATAATAAATAATGTCACATGAAAGATACTTTAGCAGGGCTAATCGTATAGTTTTTGTGTTAGAATAACATTTTTGCAATTGAATAAAAATAAAGGTATTGGTTGATTTTTCTTGAATTGGTAAAGAACTGTCAATTTTTTTCTCAAAAGTTTAATTTTAGCTAGCAACATCCTATACTATTGCCATTGGCC
This sequence comes from Malus baccata, assembly GCA_006547085.1. Taxonomy (NCBI): domain Eukaryota; kingdom Viridiplantae; phylum Streptophyta; class Magnoliopsida; order Rosales; family Rosaceae; genus Malus; species Malus baccata. The sequence goes on from VIEB01000508.1 coordinate 408,030, forward strand.
CATTTTCCTCTAACTTTTAATTTAGCTGATTACCGCTTGAACTTTTATAAAAATTCAAGAAGTCCATTAAATAAATCAAAGTAAGAAATTGATAGCTTTTTAAAAGTTCAATGAAAATAGACAAATACCTCAAAAAAAAAATAAAAAAAGAAGGGGGAATACTAGTGAAGCCTGTGAAGGTGAAGGGATATGGTCAAAGATTCGTTTATATATGCTGAATTCTCAGTCAAATTGATAGATCTTTGGCAATAAACAAGGCAAAAGGAAAATAAATATCATGGGGCATTCTTTGGTTGCAACACATCCGTAGACACAAACTACAATCAACGAATTTGCAAATTTGCGACGATATTCTGCGTAGTTTCTTGTCTTGAATTAAGGCAAATGATCTCGGATTAATTTTCATGATTAAAAGTCTAAAAACACGATCAATATAAGGGCGGAAAAAAAAAATCTGAGGATTAAACGCTATAAAATCACAACATAAGCCTCAACTCAATCGTCAGAACTTTTACAGGGACTAAGAGACACAGAGGTTGATGCAGAAACATGCTGCGACGAACACATGCAGCCTCAGAATGTGTACAAGCTCATTTCTTCTTCCCGCCCTTGGCAGCATCACCAGCCTTAGTCTGCGCAAAACAACGCAATATTAGGTGAATCACAAAAACGGTACCACAGAAGAGTTGCGGCACTGTAAACAGAACAAGGCTCATTTTTTTTAACCTTCTTTACTCCGCGGATCTTCTTGGCTCTGTTCTTCCTTTCCTTGAGTTGTTTCCTTGACTTCTCGACCTTTGTATCCAATCCATTCTGCAAAAGTAGCCATGGTTGAGCGAGTGAGAGAGAGTGCTAGAGATAGACTCTCGGCGTGTGTAGTTATAAAGGATTCAAGAGACAAACCCCCAAGGATACGAGCATTTCCAGCCAAACCAAAAACACACGCAACAAGTAAAAGATACTATTGACCAAAATCATAGCATCGCAATTTGACACATAACAAATGACTGTTAACTTGGGAAGGATTGCAAAGCCTACTTCTATAGCATTCAAAACCATTATATACCAGACGCAGAAGCATTGACAAATCAGACTCTTCAAATTCTATAAGGTCTTCCCGTGAAAGGTGATAGATTAGAGGATCGAAAAAAACTAATCAACATAAGTTAAAACAGATTCACCTCCTTTATAACCCTTTTGTCTGCAGTTTATAATAGCCTGAAAGTGCCCCTTCATCAAACTCAAACAAAGGTCAAAGGTCGTACCCAGTGCACAAGGCTCCCGCTTTACGCAGGGTCTGGGAGAGGTGAATGTCGGCTAGCCTTGCCCCCATTTATGGAGAGGCTGCTCCCCATTCATCAAACTCAAACGATTAAAAAAAATCCAATGAGTGCACATTTTGAATGACGGGAAATAAACTTATGTCGAAGCATAAGGAACTGCGATTTACATGCGATGTGGGTGAGAAAAAGAAGGTAAAGTTACCCTGATCAGCCTGTACTTGGGCTCGTACTTCTTTGCATTCTCAACAGAATCATAAATCAAACCAAAACCAGTGGATTTCCCTCCTCCAAAATGGGTGCGGAACTTGAAAACAAAGATGGCATTTGGATCCCTCACTTCATACAACCTTGCCAGTTTCTCCTTCAACTCCGCCTACATTACGCCATGAAACAGAAATTCTTTTCAGCCGACAGAACAAACAATCCGCCCAGAAAAAAAATAAAGCCACAACTAGAGAAAAGGTGAGATTAACAACACGAACAACTAAACATCGTCGATATAGTGCAACCCAAACCTCCAAACCTTTGTCTAAGATTCAAAACATTTCTTTACAACAACCAAGCCTTACCCCTACTAAGTGGGGTGGCTGTATGAGCTGCCCTCGATTCTGCGCCAAGTCTTACAAAATAACATGTAGCTCAACAGTACTAGAATTTTCAGGAGGAAAATGTTAACACTAACATTAGAAAATTAAAGAACGGAAAACAAACCTTGGAAACATTCGGTCTTCCTGGATGCAGAACATCGATAACCTGCACGAAGCAAAGGATTTACACACTCAAAGTTAAAACGTAGAAATACATTGCTTTTCTGGGCAATGCTTTTTACAGCTAGATTTACGATTCCACTTCGGCAGCACAGTTGAACTCGAGATTCAGTTTATGGTATGGGATTGTTTGGTTGGATATTTTTCTTGGTTTCTCCTACGTTTTTTTTCTAGTTGACCAACCAGGAGAATAGTAGGTAGAAGACTCACGAACTGCTTTCTGGAGAGGAGACGGTTGGTCATGAACTTCCTCGTCCGGATCGTCACCGCCTTGCTATCCGCCATGGCTGTCTTTCTCTACCGTGTGTTTCAAATTTCAATTTCTGCGCCTCCGCTCTTCTTTCCCTCCTGTGTGCGCGTGCGTTGTGAGCTTTTTCGCCGGGGAAGGAGTATGGTTTTAGGGTTTCTACTTGCTAGAGTTGAAGATGTGTTGGGCCGCTCTCCAAAATATTAATCTCAACCCAAAGCCCACCGATTTCTTTTTATTAAATTAAAAACACCAATTAAAAATCTAAATAACTTTTTTCGAGAAACTAATTTTGTTGCGGATGCCCTTGCTTCTGTGGGGCATTCCTCTCCTAGAGAGGCTAGCACGATCGTTCGTCATCATTTATTCCCTATAAGCTTCTCTTTGTAATTGTTATTTCCGTCTCAAAATATATTATTCCGCCTAGTAAAATTCTAAATGGATGTTCCAATTTTCTCCTTTACCGTTTAAAAAAATATAATGTCCACACCATCGTTTCCTTTTTGCTAAACTTTTATCTTCTTTCCCAAAAATTAAATTGAATAAATTAAAAAAAAAATCAAGAAGTAAAGACTCAATGGTCAGATCATCGAGGGTGCCAAACACAACCAGAGGAAGTCGAACAAAAGTTTTTAATTAAATTGAGAAAGTGGCATGACACAATTTAAAGCTGGTCAAGTTAAAGATAGCAAGAAAGCCATAAAAAGGCTTATAGGATTATCAACGTACGTATGTACACTATATATAGTATAACGCAGTGAAATTGATCATGTACAAGAAGATAAAACTATCCTCTTAAATAATAATCATGTAGATGGCAATGCAGCAGCTGCAGGTTGCGACTGCGAGTCAACCAGGATGGACCAGAGAACATGCACATCTTCGCACGGACAAGACCTCACGTCCTTGTACAATATATATATCCCCTTTCCTGCATTTTGTAAAGAATCAAACTGAGAGCCGGAGATTAAGAGGAAAGAGGTAAGATAGAATTAGATTGCAGAAGAAGAAACGAGGAATTGCGTACGCTTTCTGTGGCTCGAGTGCAGACGATCCCAGAGCTTCTTCAACGGGGAGCCGAGGGAGTGAAGCCACCCCATTGGAAGGATGGAATGAATGGGGAAGAAGGTGGGAGGAACTTAGAGGGTTTAAATGGTGGGTTTGCTTTGCAATCATGCTACGAAAATATATATGACTCTTGTTGACGAGTCTTTGTCACATCCTTTCTCTCCCCCTCTACCAAATTAGGAGCAAAATAAAAACAACCCCTTCTCATTTCTCAATTAACCATTTTTTTTCTTCCTTTCACACTCGAAAACTCCTATTCCTTCCTTCCAACATAATCATATTGGTGCTTGCTTGTGCCGCAAGCCTCCCTCGCGCAATTAATTAGTCGGTTTCTTTTGTGTTCCTTTTCGGGTGCCCTTGTTAACACGAATAGTTTCTGAAAGTTTCAGCCTTTTCTTCTGAAGTTAGTGATAAGGTGTATTAGTCGTAGTAGTTAGAGATAATGTAGTAAGGATACAAGCAAGATATTGGATTAGTCTTCCGCTTCAACGTGAAGGAACCCACCTTTCACATTACATTTAAATTATATGCAAACAGTTGTTAAAAAAGTGGATGGCTTTTTAACCCATGAATCTTCTAGGAAAATGCTCGATTAATTCGGATAAAACGGTGATTAAGACCGAATAATTGCATAAGCAAACGTTTACTTATGAAGATAATTAATCTGAAATGATTGGTTTACATTACAAATTTACAGACACGTGTGGTTAATTTGTCTACGTTATGGGCTCCATCTTCACCCAAAGGAAAAGCAACTTCAGAAAGGCTTCTTCTTCTTCTATACACTTCACAGTTCGTACAATAACATCAGTTTATAGATCGTTTCTTTTCGCTGCAAAATGCAGTGATTCATCGGCAAATCGAAGGGATTCGGATGCAATGAGATTATAATTTGGGAGTACGTTATTATGTGCGTGCGCGCGTAAGTAAAACAAATCATCTACAGGAAAAGAAAATTTCTTTTTCGCACAGGAATCTGATACATACTAGAAAGGAACTGTTCCAGCTCCTTGGCAAACAAAGATTATGGGATAGTAATCCAACTTTTTACGTAGGCTGACTCGATTTCTTAGTCGAAACCAAAGCCCCCCTCTTGATTATTAATTACATTGCAACGTCGAGCCCCGAGCACCTGGTCTACGCCCAAGTCCTTCTCTCTATTCGTTTTCCAATGGAACTGAGACCGCCTCCTCTTATTTCCTGCATATCATCAAATCATATAATGCGTTACAGTGCGGTAAGAAAATGAAATCTACAACTTGTCCGTGTGCGAGAGAAAATACTATGAACCTTTAGAAGATACACAGAAGATAGACGTACCAAGGAAGCTTAAACGTGTCCTTCCACCATCCCTGCTTTGAGCAATTCGAAACTATCTTGTCCAACCGTATAATAATCTCCGAGAAGATGGGCCTCATACCAGGTTCTGGATTCCAACATTCCTCAATCAACCTGCATGCATATCATTTTAGCATCATCAATTAAGCATTACAATTCCCCTTTCAGATACGACGAGAAAAAGTTATTGCATGTTAATCAGTAGACCATGCGGTGACTTGTATTGAAATCAAACTTACTCTTTTACTACAGGGGGATAACCTTTTGATTTGGTCCTCAGCTGCGGTCTTTTTCCTTCCAAACACATCAGTTTCGCAGCCTCTTCCATAGGCTTGGGATGGAATGGTTGTAATCCCTCAACCATCTATGAGAAAACAAAGCCACACAAAGACAAGTTATTATTTATTTCCAAATAATAAGCAACAATGTAATTGTTTTCCACACAAGATGCAAAGAGAAAACCATCCACAAAATTCCCCCAAACCATTGGTGTTTTAAAATAAGAATTCAAAAGTCAATGTCTGCAAGAGTGCTACGGTCACAGCAAAGTTTTTATGTGTACTGTGTAAGCTTGAGAAAGCAAAGTACATTCTAGAAACCCCAGGAAAGTAAACTAATTTAGAAGTGCTGAACTGACAATGAATTATACTTGATAACACAATGAAGACAGTAAAAATGAAAGTTACCTCATATAATATAAGACCGAAAGAGTACGCATCCACACTTTTGGTGAAAATTTCATCTTTGTAGATCTCAGGTGCCACATATAAACCTAGAATGAAAGAGGACAAATTATAATTCAAGTCCTGATGACGAGTTTCAGATAAGTAGATCTAGTCTTCTTTTTGCAAAAAACAGAAATATACAATGTTTTGAGAGCAACATGCACATCCTGTATACACTAATACGCATGTAGTAGTTGTGTAGATTGATCAGCTTTTGTCTAATTAAATGATTCAAAAATGATTCTTCCTATAATCTAGATTTTCCCAGAAATTAAGAACTTGCGCTCCTATAGAGTCGAAGAGAAAATTTCCTTCTCAAAGAGCGAAAGTTAAGCAACAATCAGAATCCAAAATTTTTAATTATGAATATATTTCTACTTGTAAAGACCGAATAATTTTATCATAGAGTGCAGATCAGATGAAATCAAGGCAAGAAAGTGATTCAGTGGTACAAGAACTTACTTGAAAGGTCAGTGTCAGCCCAAGGCTGTGCTAGTTTTGCTTTGTCAGGTGAGATTTTTGACAATCTTAACAAGCCAAATCCAGCTACTTTCAGTTGACCTCCATTATCGAGCAAAATATTTCTGGCACCTTACCAAAATTTCAAATATTAAATAACTGTACATCCCAACCAGAACCATCAAAAAATTAATAGGCAATTATTACACCTATTACATCAACTTATGCATTTGATTGTCTTACTTTGGCTTTAAATCACAGTGGATTACTGGGTCTGGTTTACATTCATGAAGATAATTCACGCCCCTGGTAACAAGCATAAGAAAAGAAAAATGTCATAAATGTGAATTGGCTGAACCTAGCTAGACAGTTAGAAGGAAGAACATGCTTGAGGTACTCAAAGATATATATTTATGTGCTTGTCATCTGAACATAAAACCTTTTTTTTTTTTTTTTGTGTGTGTGTATGTTGAATTTCTATTTGAATGGGGAAGTTTTTAAAAGAATAATTGGCAGAAAAACAAATACATGCCTTGCAATGTCAAGAGCAAATCTTAGGGCTTTTGATGGAGATAAGCGCCCTTTCTTTTGAAGATAGCTCCCCAAGTCACCCTGAAATATCACCATCAAAGCATTGCCAAGTCATGGTTAAGATATTTGAGTGTATATGAGTGCACGCACACACATTCAATATATATGCAGAGAGAGAGCTTACTTTCGAATGATACTCTGAAACAATCATCATCGGTATATTTTGGGTAACGGCACCAACAAATTGAACCACATTAGGATGCCGAACCTTCTCTAACAACTCCAGCTCATGTTTGAAAGCATTACTGTCGGATTTAAGGAAATATGAAGAAAGAATGCATCATAAAACCATATAAGTCTATAACATAAAAATGTGCCATCCCACACTGAACTAATGGCTCTGCAAATAACTAAGGAGCAATTCAATTTCAAACAACAAGAAGATTACATAAATTGTACTACTTTAGAAATAAGTGGTAGTACAACATCACCTAAACGGTTTTCAGGGGATGAGAGTACATACATGCTTTCAGGGTCTGTATAGCAATCCTTGTCAAGTATCTTTACAGAAACCTTCGTACCATTCCATTTAGCCACTTGATACGATCCCTGTTGAGAAAAAAGGGAGAAATATATCAGCAATCTGTCTAAACAAGAAAGCACACATTAATTGTCTTGCCGATCTGCAACATTACGCACATCCTGATAGGAGTTCAATAACAAGGGACTCAGACTTCCAATTTTCCCGAGTACAAAGAAACTGCTTTCAATTCACCCGAAGACTTGAGGCATATCATAACTACTACTACCACTACTAGACTGGAGCATATATGAACAGTGAAAAGCAGAGCAGAATCTACAAATGGTGGAGAAAAGGAGAAAAGGGACAACCTTTGTGATACCATCACTCTTTCGAACGTGAAGCTCTAACGGATTGAGCTCATACTCTGGAACTTCTCGAGGATTCGCAACAGTCATTGGTGTCTTCCTGATTTTCTAGAAAATAAAAACAAAGAGAACACAACAAATGTATTAATCTCCATCTGCAGACAGGCTAAATTTTTCAATCCGAGAGAAAGAAAGAAGCTGATCTGACTATATACATACCGGAATTTTGGCTCCACGGGATTTCAGAATATTGTAAACTTCCGTATTCCCGTAATACTTAGCATCTACAGCTGCCTGTCCACATTCAACACATTTGTAATATTCAATCTCCCACATTATAATATCACAAATTACGAACTTGTAAGCATATGTTTTTCTTCTTAATTCGATTTACAATCATAATAATCTAATTAAAATTTGATTAATTTAAACAAACGCATCAACACACAGAGAATTAATGGAAAGGATAATTAGATTGATTCATCGCCATAAGACAGATAACAAAGAGCGTAGTAAGGAAGCAGTACCGTGCTGCCCCAGCGATCCCGAGCATCGATATTGGCCTTGCGGGAGAGCAACAGCCTAGCAACCTCGACGTGGCCCTCGCAGGCAGCGATATGGAGCGCCGTACGGCCGTCCAAATCGATACTGTTGACGTCGACGCCTTGATTGAGGAGGTCCTCGACGCCGTGGACGTCGCCGCGGCAGGCGAGGAAGAGGAGGTTCATGGTGGAGTCGAGATTCTCGGGGACGGAGAGATCAACGTCGTCGTCATCGTCGTGGGAAGGGCTGCGGCGGATGGGGTCGAGGGAGGACTGCCTGCCGAAGCTGAAGCGCAAGTTGTTCCTCCTGGGGTCGAGCGAGGATTGGCGGGAGAACTGGCGACTGAGGTTCCGGCGCAGCGACCCCGTCGAGAACTGCCGTGATATCCCCCGCTTCAGCTGCGCCGCGATGTTCTCCATTTGAATATATTCAATGGAAGAAGTATGCGCATGCAGCAGCAGCTGTTGTACAATTACAGATACACGATCATCTCTGTCATCTCCTTCTTATTTTTGTTGGGAATCAACTTGTTACTGGTAATGCTGGTGGCGGTGGTGGGGTCGGGAATCGGGATCGAGAGCTTCAATGTGGGGCTCTGAGAGAGGGGTTAAGCTCTCGATTCCAATCGACGCGGTGAGAGGAGGAAATGAGGTCTCCAACGAGAGAGGGAGAGAGAGGGAGAGAGAGAGAGAAATGTGGGTGTAATTTTATGCCCCCGGTTTCCAGTTCCACAAACTGCCGCGGAAAAGCCGGTTTGGATATTTCCTTTTTTTTTTTATATTTTTTTTCTTTTTTGGACGTATAAAACGCGGCAAAGCTACAGTTTGCTTCAGTTTCTGTTATTATTGTGTCATTATTCAAGAGCAATTACCTGTGACAAAATTACACGTAATTGCTTTTTTAATTCATTTTATTTATGGGAATCCGGATCCTTGGCTGATTCGAGGATGCCGAAGATCGGTGAATCGTGTTCGTTTATCGTACATCGTCCGATTATAAATTGTTTTAAATATTTTTATTTAAAATTAAACACAAATAGTACCTAATAAAAACAGACCATATAATTTACAATGAACGAACAAGATTTACGTATTGTCAGAATTCTCACCAAAATGATCCGGAGAGTATCCTGTTGTTATTTATGGTCTGGCTGAATTTAGTTTGATATGGTATTGTACCGTGTACACGCACAGCAGCAGATGAGAATGACATGGATTAAGCCTAAAAGAGGAATTGGCTGCTGCTGTGTAACAATGTATGGTTCTTTTTTAGAGACGTGATATTCATACATTTATTTTTACTTCTCATATATTTTTTATTAATTTCTGTCATTTGATCTTCTTCAATTCATTCAATCCAACAGCCGAAAATTAAAAAAACATGCGGTTTGGCTATTGTTTGCTCAAGTCATAATGCCTTTTATGGCACAATTACGAGGTTGTATCATTATTTTGAAATAGACCTTTGCCATGTACATTCTCTTCAAGTGTATTTTACGTCTAATTTCCCTTCCCCTCCTTTCACTTCAATTATTTAGCAAAAAAGAATGTGGCAATGTTTACATGGAAGGGATTTTGATTTGAAGTTTAGATCTTGACTTTTTTGTTTTTGTTTTTTAGACTTTGGATTGGAATGAATGCGATGACTAGATGATGGATGAGGCCACTTGTAAGTCAGTGGATCGAGTCGACTGGGTCAACACTGACAATCGGACAAGTTTTGCACACAAGTTGAATAAACCTCTCCCTTTGATCCATTCAACGATCTTATCATCGTCTCACTAGCGGATCCTAGTGCACGTCATGACGTTATTCAACTCATTTTACTTTTCACATAATTTGATTAGTTTTTATCTATTAATTTTTTTCTCTTCATTCAATCCGATAACCAAAAATTAAAAAAATGTATAAGAGATAAAAATAATTGTATGAATAGCATCACCTCCTAGAATACAAGAAGTTAGGAGAAGAGAGATTTTTCAGTGTGCCGGAAACACGAAGTGGTACCAACTAGTTGAATATCAAAGTACGCAATGAACAAGATTACAAAATAATAAGAGTATTATTAAAAGAACGAGAATGCCAGAACGGCTACAAAACCCTAAGAGACTACATTGTAACTAACTTATTTCTATAGAGTTACAAAGTACCATATATATATAAAAGTAATCTAACCCTAATAGGCAAAGAAACGAAACCCTAATACTAACGGGATAAACCCAAAATACCAAACATTAAAATAAATCTAAATAATAATATTTTCCAACACCCCCGTCAAACTCATGGCGGTACACGACATGGATTTGCCAAAATAGATGTGGATGCAAGACTCCAAATTTCAGTGTCAATGCCGATGTCGATACCGATGCTAATTTCTAAAGCCACATTCCAATAACATACCCAATGCAAGAATACGCGGGCAACAAAACCTCAAAACAACCTTCTTTTTTTTTCCTTCCTTTTCCTCCCCCCCCCCCCTTTTTTTCCTTCCTTCTTCCTTCCTTTTTTTTTTCTTCTGTGCGAACCAACCAGCAACATCAGCCTTTTTTTTTTTTTTCACAGGTGTACGGTTGTGGACGGATCCAGATGCAAGGTGGGGCTGGGGAATGCAAAAATCTTAGTGTGATGGAGCATTTTCAAATTTGGGTGTGAGAAAAATTCACCAAATTCTTTTTTTTTTTTCAAAATCAGAATTTTTTTCCTTTCTTGAAGACTACCAAGCACAAACTGAAAACCAAACCTGAAAACGTAAAAAATCTACGGATGGAAACTGGAAAGAAATAAAACTGATATGAACAAACAGAAGCAGATTAGATCCTGAAGAATCAAACCTGCTCTGATACCAAGTTGAATATCAGAATACGCAACGAACAAGATTACAAAATAATAAGAATATTATTAAAAGAACGAGAATGCCGGAACGGCTACAAAATCCTAAGAGACTACATTGTGACCATGGAAGAAAATGCCGATAATATCGGCGAAATATCGCCGATATTATCGGTTTTTCGGGACGGCGATATAAAAAGTGGTATCCGCAAGCTTTTCGGCCAAATATCGCGATATTATCGATAATATCGATAATATCGCGATATTTGGAAATTATCGGCGAAATATCCATTGACGGTGGAATCGGAATCCGAGGCGACGTCGGAGAAGAACGCCGGAGACGGTGGGGCGATTCCCGGGCCAGTTTCGTCCCAAAAACCTTGCAAAAACACGAATCTTAACATTAATTTCACAAATATACATCAGATTTCACGCATGCATAAATGATTGAAGGCAGGGTGAAGTCGGAGAGATTAGGGTTTAGGGTTTCATGGAATCTCACCTGACGAAGCGGAATACGAACGATCCTTGCTCAGCGGCGCACCTCTGACTTCGCTTGAGCCACGATCAACGGCGATCTCTGTGTGTGTGTGTGTGTTTGGGAGAAGAGAGATCGGAGATCTCTCTTTGTATGTGGGTGTTTGGGAGAAGAGAGATCGGAGAAGGGAGAAGAGAGATCGGAGAATGGTGATGAGAGATCGAGAGATCTCTGTGTGCGTGGGTATGTTTGGCAGAAGAGAGATCGGAGATCTCTGTGAGTCCGATCTCTGTGTGTGCGTGTGTTGGAATTGGATCCGATGTCAACCTGTGGAGCTCTCTGTGTGAGTGTGTGTGTGGGAGAAGAGAAGGGAGAAGAGAGATGGAGAAGGATGATCGAGAGAGAGAGACTGAGGAGCTCTGTGTGTGTGTGTGTGTGTTTGGAAGAAGAGAAGGGAGAAGAGAGAACGAGAAGGATCGAGAGAGAGAGTGACTGAGGTGGTCTGCGTGCGTGCGTTGTGTGTGCGTGCGATGTGTTTTTGACAGTGATGATGTGTGTGGGTTCCTCCTGTCAGGAGGATAAACTCACTCAATATTTTTACAATTATTTAGACAATTTCATGCAGCTTTTACAATTATCAATTGTATTCTTTTTAGACCATGAATGGTGGTCATTTGTGTGTGTGTGTGTGGGTTCCTCCTGTCAGGAGGACACATGACTCACTCCATATTCTCGACAACACGAACAATTATTTGGACAATTTCATGCATCTTTTACCATTATCATCAATAGTCTTTTCAAACCGGTGGTTTCATTCAAAACCGTGTGTCAATATTGTTTTAAAAGGTGGAGTTTCAGAGTTATTGTGTGAACTCATTCAAAGTTGTCATTGTGAAAAAATTTCAAGAGGTGGAGTATCAGTATCAGAGGAGCGTTTTCGATTATTTTATTTCCCTTACCCCTTTCAAAGTCATTCCAGATCCAGAGCTTAAACACAAAGGGTTCCATATTTAAAGTAAGTTTACAAACTTATATTTATATTCTTATAATTTATACAACAACAAAAAAATTTGTGTGAACTCGTATGTAAATTTTTTAAGTAATTAATACTTGCATGTTAGTTTTTGTAAGTAATTAAGTAATGTTAACAATTGCATGTTAATTTTTTTAAGTAATTAAGTAATGTTAATACTTGCATGTTAGTTTTTGTAAGTAATTAAGTAATGTTAACAATTGCATGTTAATTTTTTTAAGTAATTAAGTAATGTTAATACTTGCATGTTAGTTTTTGTAAGTAATTAAGTAATGTTAACAATTGCATGTTAATTTTTTTAAGTAATTAAGTAATGTTAATACTTGCATGTTAGTTTTTGTAAGTAATTAAGTAATGTTAACAATTACATGTTAATTTTTTTTAAGTAATTAATACTTGCATGTTAGTTTTTGTAAGTAATTAAGTAATGTTAACAATTGCATGTTAATTTTTTTAAGTAATTAAGTAATGTTAATACTTGCATGTTAGTTTTTGTAAGTAATTAAGTAATGTTAACAATTGCATGTTAATTTTTTTAAGTAATTAAGTAATGTTAATACTTGCATGTTAGTTTTTGTAAGTAATTAAGTAATGTTAACAATTGCATGTTAATTTTTTTAAGTAATTAAGTAATGTTAATACTTGCATGTTAGTTTTTGTAAGTAATTAAGTAATGTTAACAATTACATGTTAATTTTTTTTAAGTAATTAATACTTGCATGTTAGTTTTTGTAAGTAATTAAGTAATGTTAACAATTGCATGTTAATTTTTTTAAGTAATTAAGTAATGTTAATACTTGCATGTTAGTTTTTGTAAGTAATTAAGTAATGTTAACAATTGCATGTTAATTTTTTTAAGTAATTAAGTAATGTTAATACTTGCATGTTAGTTTTTGTAAGTAATTAAGTAATGTTAACAATTGCATGTTAATTTTTTTTAAGTAATTATTACTTGCATGTTAGTTTTTGTAAGTAATTAAGTAATGTTAACAATTGCATGTTAATTTTTTTTAAGTAATTAATACTTGCATGTTAGTTTTTGTAAGTAATTAAGTAATGTTAACAATTGCATGTTAATTTTTTTTAAGTAATTATTACTTGCATGTTAGTTTTTGTAAGTAATTAAGTAATGTTAACAATTACATGTTAATTTTTTTTAAGTAATTAATACTTGCATGTTAGTTTTTGTAAGTAATTAAGTAATGTTAACAATTGCATGTTAATTTTTTTTAAGTAATTATTACTTGCATGTTAGTTTTTGTAAGTAATTAAGTAATGTTAACAATTGCATGTTAATTTTTTTTAAGTAATTATTACTTGCATGTTAGTTTTTGTAAGTAATTAAGTAATGTTAACAATTGCATGTTAATTTTTTTTAAGTAATTATTACTTGCATGTTAGTTTTTGTAAGTAATTAAGTAATGTTAACAATTGCATGTTAATTTTTTTTAAGTAATTATTACTTGCATGTTAGTTTTTGTAAGTAATTAAGTAATGTTAACAATTGCATGTTAATTTTTTAAAGTAATTAAGTAATGTTAATACTTGCATGTTAGTTTTTGTAAGTAATTAAGTAATGTTAATACTTGCATGTTAGTTTTTGTAAGTAATTAAGTAATGTTAACAATTACATGTTAATTTTTTTTAAGTAATTAATACTTGCATGTTAGTTTTTGTAAGTAATTAAGTAATGTTAACAATTGCATGTTAATTTTTTTTAAGTAATTATTACTTGCATGTTAGTTTTTGTAAGTAATTAAGTAATGTTAACAATTGCATGTTAATTTTTTTTAAGTAATTATTACTTGCATGTTAGTTTTTGTAAGTAATTAAGTAATGTTAACAATTGCATGTTAATTTTTTTTAAGTAATTATTACTTGCATGTTAGTTTTTGTAAGTAATTAAGTAATGTTAACAATTGCATGTTAATTTTTTTTAAGTAATTATTACTTGCATGTTAGTTTTTGTAAGTAATTAAGTAATGTTAACAATTACATGTTAATTTTTTTTAAGTAATTAATACTTGCATGTTAGTTTTTGTAAGTAATTAAGTAATGTTAACAATTGCATGTTAATTTTTTTTAAGTAATTATTACTTGCATGTTAGTTTTTGTAAGTAATTAAGTAATGTTAACAATTGCATGTTAATTTTTTTTAAGTAATTATTACTTGCATGTTAGTTTTTGTAAGTAATTAAGTAATGTTAACAATTGCATGTTAATTTTTTTTAAGTAATTATTACTTGCATGTTAGTTTTTGTAAGTAATTAAGTAATGTTAACAATTGCATGTTAATTTTTTTTAAGTAATTATTACTTGCATGTTAGTTTTTGTAAGTAATTAAGTAATGTTAACAATTACATGTTAATTTTTTTTAAGTAATTAATACTTGCATGTTAGTTTTTGTAAGTAATTAAGTAATGTTAACAATTGCATGTTAATTTTTTTTAAGTAATTATTACTTGCATGTTAGTTTTTGTAAGTAATTAAGTAATGTTAACAATTGCATGTTAATTTTTTTTAAGTAATTATTACTTGCATGTTAGTTTTTGTAAGTAATTAAGTAATGTTAACAATTGCATGTTAATTTTTTTTAAGTAATTATTACTTGCATGTTAGTTTTTGTAAGTAATTAAGTAATGTTAACAATTGCATGTTAATTTTTTTTAAGTAATTATTACTTGCATGTTAGTTTTTGTAAGTAATTAAGTAATGTTAACAATTACATGTTAATTTTTTTTAAGTAATTAATACTTGCATGTTAGTTTTTGTAAGTAATTAAGTAATGTTAACAATTGCATGTTAATTTTTTTTAAGTAATTATTACTTGCATGTTAGTTTTTGTAAGTAATTAAGTAATGTTAACAATTGCATGTTAATTTTTTTTAAGTAATTATTACTTGCATGTTAGTTTTTGTAAGTAATTAAGTAATGTTAACAATTGCATGTTAATTTTTTTTAAGTAATTATTACTTGCATGTTAGTTTTTGTAAGTAATTAAGTAATGTTAACAATTGCATGTTAATTTTTTTTAA
The DNA here is from genome assembly GCA_006547085.1 of Malus baccata. NCBI lineage: Eukaryota > Viridiplantae > Streptophyta > Magnoliopsida > Rosales > Rosaceae > Malus > Malus baccata. The sequence continues at coordinate 423,253 of VIEB01000508.1, forward strand.
GTAATTATTACTTGCATGTTAGTTTTTGTAAGTAATTAAGTAATGTTAACAATTGCATGTTAATTTTTTAAAGTAATTAAGTAATGTTAATACTTGCATGTTAGTTTTTGTAAGTAATTAAGTAATGTTAATACTTGCATGTTAGTTTTTGTAAGTAATTAAGTAATGTTAACAATTACATGTTAATTTTTTTTAAGTAATTAATACTTGCATGTTAGTTTTTGTAAGTAATTAAGTAATGTTAACAATTGCATGTTAATTTTTTTTAAGTAATTATTACTTGCATGTTAGTTTTTGTAAGTAATTAAGTAATGTTAACAATTGCATGTTAATTTTTTTTAAGTAATTATTACTTGCATGTTAGTTTTTGTAAGTAATTAAGTAATGTTAACAATTGCATGTTAATTTTTTTTAAGTAATTATTACTTGCATGTTAGTTTTTGTAAGTAATTAAGTAATGTTAACAATTGCATGTTAATTTTTTTTAAGTAATTATTACTTGATGTATCCTACGATGGGGGCTGTATATGAGTTGATGCGTGTAGTGAAGGATGAATTGGAAAGAAAACATGGTGCAAGGTTGGTCGTAAAAATAATTGAAGACCGATGGTATAAAACATTATACCACGATTTGCATGCAGCAGGTATAAATTATGTCATAATTTGCAATTCATTTCTTTAGTTGCATAAGTATTATTTATCTTATTAGAGTATGTGTTTCTTTGAACAGCATATTATTTGAATCCCCGATACCAATACAGACCCGGTGTTGGAGATGATGGTAACCTTATACGTGCTGTACATAATGTATACTCTAAATTAGACCCTGCATCACCAGCAGTTGGCCAATTTGGAAATGAGGTACACAATTACTTAAATTATAATAATTACTTTGTTGGATTAAACTAACACAATTTATTGTATTCAGCTAACATGGTTTAAAGATGCAAGAAGAACATTTGGAGAACCAACATCAGTTGCTGCTCGAACAAATATGTCTCCTAGTGAGTATAAACATATTTCACTATAAGTTTATAATAGAATTTGTTGGAGTTATTAGGCTTATCAACATTATTTTTCATTGTAGCTGAATGGTGGATCATGTATGGGACCGATGCACCAACTGTGAGAAAGTTAGCAATAAAAGTATTATCACAAACGACTTCCTCATCTGCTTGTGAAAGAAATTGGAGCACATTTGCACTCATCCACACAAAGCAAAAAAATAAGTTGGCTCATAGTAGCTTGGAAAAATTAGTTTATTGCTACTACAACATGAAGCTTCAAATTCGAGATAAGGAAGCAGAAATCGATCATGTCGACCGTGGTGACCCACTAGATTTGTTTGATATTGTTGGTGAAGATGATGATACGGAGGGTAACCAACTTTTTCAATGGATTAGACCTCTTCATTTAGATGATGATGAAGGCAACCCAGCTCCCAGAGTTGCTGAAGAAGCACGTAATGAAGGGATAAATGTAGAAAGAGTATTAGAGGAGGAGGTGGGATCTAGCAGCGCTGACTCTTTCGAAGAACTTTTGCAGCCAAGACCAAGCAACACTGGAATTCCACCTTTTTCCAATCCTACACAACCACAACATCGTGCTGATACTAATGATAGCTCTAGTACAAGATCAGGAGACTCACCTACCACCGGAGGTGGGAATGATGAAGGACATAGTGGAGCTGGAGGTAGTGGAGCTGGAGGTAGTGGTGGTGGATATGGAAACTATTATGGACCACCACCTCCCGGATATATGAGCCCCTTCACTGGTGAGGCAAACTTCACGCATGCAACCCAGGATGATGACCATGGCAGTAGGCGGGCAGGACCAGGAATTGGTGCCATAGGGAAGGACTATACTCGCAGAGAAAGAGGCAAAAAGATTTTGTCAAGTCAAGAAGATGACTCGTTATCTAGAACTTCAGACTCTGTTGGATTGGGAAGTAGTAACTATGGTTATCCTCATAACCAACCATTTCCCTACCCTTCATATCCCATTCCTGTTGGGATGGAATCGAGCGACTCATGGAATCAATCCCAGCCTCAATCTTCAAATGATTTTTCTTATGGACAACCTCAACCAATCTCGGATCCATATGGGTGGCATATTAACAATTACATGCAAAACTATTTTGGGGATTTATCATTTGATAACTACTCTTCACAATACACTCATTCTACACATAGAGATGATGAAGATAGTGACAAATTTGAACCTCATAGGAACTCTATGTGGTTCTAAAGTGTAAAATATTGTACTAATTCATTATATATAAATGATTATGGTGTGTTTAGACTTCTTTCATTAATTACTACATATTTTCTACACTCATAATGTTTGTCAGATCGCTATATAATCAACTTGATAATGTTAAATCCATCATGCAATGCATTTCCTTCCAATTTTTTGTGATAAACTAATAGATAATTGACTAAATAAACATCCTACAAAGTTTCAATAAAAATTTCCAAGTTTTTCTTACAATTTCCGTGGTTTCCATGTAATTTTTATCGATATCGATATTTTACCGATATTTCCATCGATATTTCCGTGTTTTCGGACTACCGATATTTCCGATATCACCGATATTTTCTTCCTTGATTGTGACTAACTTATTTCTATAGAGTTACAAAGTACCATATATATAGAAAAGTAATCTAACCCTAATAGGCAAGGAAACGAAACTCTAATACTAACGGGCTAAGCCCAAAATACCAAACATTAAAATAAATCTAAAAAATAATATTTTCCAACACAAGTACCATACATGTAATTATGTAAGTAATGGAAAGTTTTCTTTTCAAGTGTTCTTTCAATTGTTTTGTTACATATGACGTACTATTCCGTAGTCCATATTGTTGTCATTATTTCACAAGGTTCGACCTAAAATCATTGAAACTGCCAGCCAGACTGTAGAGAAAAATTCTCATTTCACAGGGATGGATTGTATACTTACCAACCCCATTTATTTCAGCACGTGGAGATAAAGGAATCAATTCCACCGCCCAAAATGTTATTCTTTGCCATTCTCCAGTAATCCCAAATCCCACCAAACAAAGAGGAATCTGACTATATACATATACATATACATATATGTATATACACACACATATAAAGGGAAGCACTATGTACATGGGATGCCCACTACAATAATTTATGCTACCACTTCATCCCAACAAGAACACCCATCCACTGAAATCCCAATTTTCTTCTCTACCAAAACCAAGGATCAAGGAAGATCATGTCACTCAAACCTTACTGGATCAGGCAAGATCAATTCAATTTCTCTATGTTACAGGAGAGGCCCTCAAACAAGGTAAACTTTTGCCGTGGGTGATGAAATAAGGTGAATTTTTATTCTAACTAAGTGTGTGTTTCTCATCAAGACAGTCCTGGCTTTACAAACCTATCGCCTATCAAACAATTCTAAAAGGCCAATGAATTCTGAAATGTTACATATCTTGATGCGTACATGGCATGCCAATCATTTCTCAAAGCACGGGCGATAAGCCTACGTTAGAAACAAAACCAAACTAAACATCTGCGATACTTACAAAAACAAACATCCGGGATGACACTTCAAATATCCTTGTCTATCACCAAGTCAACTCAATACCTTGGTAAACTTTAACAAATGCAACCTGGAATTGATTTAGGTAATCAACATCAAACACACTCGATACCAAATCGTTGATATAAGGTAAAATGCATTTATCCAAAAGATAGTCACAATTAAAGCAACTAAGCTATTTACACAACTTAATCCAAAAAACCAACATTTTCAGTAATTTGGCAAGGGAATAAGGTATGCAAACCTTGAATATCTTCTGATGAGTTAAACATCTAAGCGCGACTTTTATTGCCATCTGAACTCATCACAAAGCTAACTTCCACACTAATGTCAACATAAAGTGAATGATAAAGCATTACTTTCTACGCTTGTTGGGACAGGTCTTGTACCCACCCTTGGTAGGCTTTCCCCAAGGTGTTTAAGAACCCTTCCCATGAGACCCACTACTCTTGCTCTTACCCTCAACTCCACCATGAGGATGATCAACTAGATTCATTTCGATGCTATGTATTTTGGCTTGAATGTGCATAACAGCAAGAGGCATGCATCTTCCATATTGTGAATTGATATCATAGTGAAACAACTGATTACTTGAACCAGCTACATCTGTGGAAAGTATAACAATACAAGTAAAGTTTGTTTGCGGCAACTAGATCAATGCAATTAAAAGGAAAGGCTTTTCCTAGTTTTTCAGATGGCTCACGGAAAGCAACACCGCAAAATGGACACAACCATGCTCAGGATCATTGCTAAAAATAATATGGGTGCAAACTGCAAAGGTAGTTTACAGTGCAGAAGAAAGAGACGACGCCAAAGAGAATGAAACGAAATAGCACAATATCAACATTGAGAAGACGATTGTTCATTTATGGATACAACGGTTATTTATTGATCATTGTTTTGTTTAAGACAAACAGAACAAATGTATTGTCTTCTCAAGTAGAAACATCCCACATTCCTCCAACTATGGCAAAAACATCCCTCGAAATACAATTGTTCATTCATCGAACTCTAGCCGCCTACTGCCTACTGGCTCTGCCATAACTTTCTGCTTAACCCTATATAGCATTGACCTTGTAGTTGTCAGGGTATTTCTCCTAATTTTTTCAACTAAAAAGCTTTCCTATAGAAATTATACAGACAATAACTTCACTCAAGAATTCACTTCAAATTTGCATAACCAATAATTGAAATCCTAATATTGTTTCCCTATTTAATTTCTCAGAAACCAAACAACAATTTGGCTTAAACCTCCAACCCAATGAACTTAACATGCAAGCTTAAACATCTTTACTAGCTCCAATAAGCTAACTTAACAACAATTTGGCTTAAACATCCTACCCAATGAGCTTAACATGCAAGCTTAAACATTTTTAGCTCCAATCAGCTAATTTAAATTAATCTGAAATGTGGAATAGGAAATGCGGAAATAGCATGAAAGGAAATACCAGTGGATAGAGTGTGAGCGGGGGCGGTGACGTTGATGACATTAGAGTGTCATAGGAGCCTACTCAATAGGGAAGACGAAACTACTCCAACTCTCCACACCGCCATTCAACATCATTACAAAAATGAATTAAACATCATTACAAAAAAAAATTTAAAAATAAAAAATAAAAAGGGGATTAAACATCACCATCTTCCCCACGGAAGAATCTTTGAAACCCAGGCAACCATTACACCAACAAAAAAAACAAAAAAAAACCCAGCCATTACACCAACAGAAAAAAAGAAAGAGTTTTAACGAAAAACTCCCTTCACTTTTAATGAAAAACCATATTTTTACCTTTCTCTTCTATTATTTACTACACCTTTATTTGTAATTTATCATTAAAACTAAAGTTATTTTGGACTTTTCGTTAGTTTCCTTAAAAAAAACCCAACCAGCTTTTGATCTCGTTGCCACCTTCAATTTCTTTCAAATTGAGAAACCAATTAAAACCTCCAAATTTGTAGAAGCAACCTCCAAATTACAGAATCGATGGTCACTCGCGCACCAGCAAACTGCAATTTCGTGCTTTACAGGGAAATCGATGATGCTCTCTCTCTCTCACACAGCTTCTAATCCATTAAAACTAAAAACCCAGATGAGATTTCTCCCATTCTGGTTTGATCTGCCACTATAGGTGTATGAACAAGAATGGCGTGACGTGGTTTCGATTCGGCACCTCTGTTTTGTGTTTGTATCTACTTGATGTTGATTGGCAATGAGTAGGGAGAAATAGAGGGATTTAGATTGTCTGTCCTTCCCATTCCATGCCCTTTTATATTCTGTGGTCACGGTTAAGTCACGTCAACATTTTATATTGATTTTTTTATAGAAATAATAATATAAAAAGTAATGGGAATATAAAATATTGGCGTGGCTTAACCGTGACCATATAAATAGGAGGGCATGTGGAGGGAATGGGATGGGGAGGACAGACAATCCAAGTTCGAAAGAGAGAGAGAGCAGTAATTCCTTGATTGAGGAGTTTGCGATGCGCATGAGATAACGTTAGTGTGAACCCGACTAATTATACAAACGATTTGGGGAGGATAAGTAGCCGGGTGTAGGGTGTATTAAATTAGCAGAGCCAAACAATTATCCGGTGGCTATTTAATCCAAACGGACACCAAAAACCGTACTCCGTATTATTAGTACTATCTGGTGCCTTATACGGTGTGCCAAACAAGACCTAAATGTTTAGGTTACGATTTGGGCCTAGCCCAAAATAAGCTAGTTACAATATCATCAGAACTTTTGTACTAAGTGGTGGGAGCCCAAAACAAGCCACTTATAATATGTTTATACCATACCGTATTTAGACCTCGTATAAATACTCGGGGGGTCATGGTTGATACAAAGGTCTGTCCTTAGTAAGGCAAGAGAGCAATCACAACTACAAACACTCTTGTCACTTGAGCAAAAAAACGTCCACAAAGAAAAAAGAGAAATAGGGGATTAATATTGCCTTTTAAAAGTGAAACGACCAGGTCGCTTCTTTCTCTTTTCCCCCATATTTCTCATATTTTTTTGTCTTCTACTTATACGATAACAGATGGAGAAAGCTTGGATACCAAATACTTACATGAGTTGCTGCTACTATAAAAATAAGTAGATCAGACGTGAAAGACTTGGATCCTTGGAAGGAAAATATAATTGGTTTAGCAAAGTCGCTTTTAGTGAGAGTTGAAAAGTCATCTTATATTTAAGGGATGAAAATTTTAAAAATTTGACATTGAAAAAAAATATTGGCTATTTATAAATTTTCACGACTTATGAGGATAATGTCTAAAATAAAAGCTGAGAATAAATTTTGTTGGTGACGTACAATTAGAGAGTAAATTAGTCAAAGCTTCATTTTGTTATAAATTATTCTCCTTTCTTATTAGATAGTTAAAAAAAATACTTCATCGCAGCTTTCTGCCTCAGGCTTTGGAATTGGCGACAACCCTTTTGGTCTCTTCTTTCTCTTTCCCCTCCATGTTTCTCATATTTTTCTTTGTGATCATTCTTTAGCTCCAATGACAAGAGTGTATATAGTTGTGGTTGTTCTCTTGTCTTAATAAGGAGAGACCTTTGTAGCATCTACCTAATGTGCAAACTTGAATCTTTGAGCAGCATTTGTTGTTCATTGTTGAGATGGTGAGTTTTTGTATTGTTTGTTGTTTTGTGCCCATAGCTAAGAACTGTAGAAGGAAGCTCAATTTATGTTGGAAGTGACTCATAGTAATACGTTCTTTATCGATAGTTGCAAGATCAATAGAGAAGTGCTACCGTCCCTCATGATGCTTATATGATAGTCTAACAACTTAACATGTTTAGTCCTTGTATTCTCATTGAATTTGTAATGGAGAAAGTATGGTGATTTTCCTAGTTACGCTTGACATATCTTCGGATTTAGGTTTAGTTGAAAATGAAGCTGACAAATGTACATGAAATAACAAACTAATGAATGAATCGGAGAATATAGATTACCATAACGTTATTATTAACAACTACAAAACCTGAAAGAACTACATTGTGAATGACTTATTCTTAACTGAATTATATAACACGCTATCTATAGAGAACTAATCATTAATCCCTAGTAAACAAGAAAACAAAACCCTAATTATGTTTAGTTATTTTCTTTTAATTTTTTAATTTTTTAACTATTTTTTTTTGTTAAATAATTTTTTTTAATAAAAAAAACTCATTGTCATTTGGATATGAATGAGGTTCATTTCCAGATCTTTTTTGTGAGAATCTTCGAAATCCTCTAATTATGTCCGTTCATCATACGTAGTGGAGACAATTTTCATCATACTATTTATATTTAATTTTAAATAAAAAAATTTACAAAAATTTTTAATCGTACGAAATTCAATAAATAGACGTGATTGGAAGAGAGATTCGGTGAGAATTCTTTGGATAGGACCATAATACTAGGTCCCACGGGCCAAGATTTAGAGTGGGACCAACGAAGATACTGAAGGAGTAGCGAAGCTGACCCGACCAACCCCAAAGGGTGTTATCGTCAATCGAATTTAGCTCGATATAAAATTCACAGCTTTGAAAAGTACAACAAAAGCCACACTGGCAGCTCTCTCCCTCTCTCATTCACTCCAATGGCGACCATTTCTTCAGCTCCGATTCGCACTCCGAACTTCTCTTCGTCCTCCTCCTCTTCCTCCTCGGAGCACCTCCAATTCGTCAGCTTCTCTGAAACGCTATCGTTTCCTCTGACGAGTTCAGCTTCGAGATCAATAAGCCACAGCCATGGCCGCCCCAAGCAACTCGCCGTCTCCGCTAGAAGCGTCGACGAGAATATCGCCGATAACGCCTTCTCTTCCAACGGCTCTCCTCCTTCCACCGCCCGCTCCAAGTATGCATGCGTTATATATAAATGTAAATTTGCGTTTTCATTAAAAAGATTAAATTTAATTTAATTAGTGATTACTGATTGATTAATCAGGGTGAGAAGGCACACGATTTCGGTGTTCGTTGGGGACGAAAGTGGAATGATAAATCGGATTGCGGGGGTGTTTGCGCGGAGGGGATACAACATCGAGTCCCTGGCTGTTGGTCTGAACAGGGACAAAGCTCTCTTCACTATCGTCGTCTCCGGGACCGAAAGGGTCTTACGCCAAGTAATCGAGCAGCTTAACAAGCTCGTCAATGTTATGAAGGTTTAGCTTCTAATCTACTACAAATTTCTCATTAATTAATGTATTAAACTGTTAATTACTCTATGTAAAGTGTGACCTGCAGATTGGAGATTATATGAGCTAATATTTAGGATTTATCTTATCACTTTTGCTGCCATGTGTTAAATGTGGAGTGCAGTTGTAATTATTTTGGTCGACTGATTTATCGGTTTGTTTGTTTATTATAATGCGGCGGGTAGGTTGAAGATATCTCAAATGAGCCGCAGGTAGAGCGCGAACTAGTGCTTATAAAAGTAAATTCCGATCCAAGATATCATGCCGAGGTAGTTACAGAGTCATCCCTGGTATTGGACATAGCTAGTTTTGCTCAAGGTTTTGAAATGTGTTTGTTTACGATTTTCTGTTTTTGTTTATATTTACCAGATCAAGTGGTTAGTGAGTATCTTTAGAGCAAAGATTGTGGATATCTCGGAACACTCAGTAACCATTGAGGTAATGATTGGTAAATGTTCAGTGCAGATAGCATCTCTAGGCAGGCCTTTCGTTGAGACAAAGTGAATATTCATACTTCCTCCATTATTTATAGGACTGAGCATCTGTACATTGATTTCCAGTTTGACTTTTACTCAAGTTCCAAAGCCATGTTAGATTTTTTGTGTTAATTTTTTTGATGATATAGGTGACAGGAGATCCTGGGAAGATGGTTGCACTGCAAAGAAATTTAAGCAAGTTTGGGATCAGAGAAGTTGCCAGAACCGGAAAGGTGCCAATTTAATCGAGCATCATTGGAATTCTAGTTGTTTTCTTCTTCGCCTAAGATCTCATATTAGTGTTCTTTTAGTGATATATGTCATGCGTAAAAATCTTTTGTTGTTTTCGCCTGTAGATTGCCTTGAGGAGGGAAAAGTTGGGAGCATCTGCTCCATTTTGGCGATATTCAGCAGCTTCATATCCTGATCTTGAGAGAACAGTTCCTGTTGATGCTCTTGTAGGGGTTGAAAACGGATTAGTTAATGCTGAATCTGATGTGTCTTCTGAGGTATTTTCTTCCTCAGCCTTTGATTTGATTAGTCCTCATCAAAAGCATCTACTGTACTCTGTTTTTTTGTTTCCCATGCTTCTTACAATTTGATGAGAGTACGTATGAGGCTAACCCTTTTCTGTGGAACAAATGGGAATTTTTAGGAAACTGCTTCTGTAGATTACTTGATTTGATACTATTATTTCAGTTTCAATATATAGAATTCCATCCTTTAATCATAAGGCCTTTCACCATACAAGAGTCATTATGAAACTTTTGCTACAGCTATATTATCGGTTGTTAAGCTGTTGATACATTTCAATCTCATGAAAATACCAATCATTAAATGCAATCTTTCCTCTTTTTTATTTTTTATTTATTTTTATCTTGAAACAGTGATTCTATCATTTTTGTATGTAACTGCAAATCATCATTGACTTGTCAATTAATACGTATACATTTGTTCATGAAGGGTGATGTTTATCCTGTGGAGCCATCTGATACCTATACTGTCAAACAAGTTCTTGATGCTCACTGGGGTGTTCTCAATGATGAAGATGTAAGTAAATCATATAATCGTGAATAGTAATTTTTCAGTTTCTATCTCTTTCAATGGGGTTCTAGTCATACCCTATCATAGTCACTGAGTTTTGTTGATTATTTTTCTTTGAGCTATGCTTTCAGACTAATGGCCTTCGATCACACACTTTATCCATGCTTGTAAATGATGTTCCTGGGGTTCTCTACATTCTTACTGGCGTTTTTGCTCGAAGGGGTTATAACATTCAGGTATATTTTCTTCTTCTGTTATTCCCTCCTTTCTGTCTTCTATTCAGGTGGAAGTTTTTAGGCATCTGTTTAAACGAGCTGATTTATTGCTACCAGAGTTTAGCTGTTGGCCATGCGGAAGTTGAGGGGCAATCTCGCATTACTACTGTTGTTCCTGGTACAGATGAATCAATTAGCAAGTTGGTGCAGCAGCTTTATAAGCTTGTCGATATTCATAATGTAAGATTGTTAACTATTCTAAAGATTGCATTTTCCTGATATGTTAAAGAAAATATGTTGGTTCTCATCTGTTGTGATTAATGCAATGAATAATTAAAATGCTATAGGGTTAATGCAAATATAGTCTATGCATGTTTTGTCTGCACTGTCTGAGTCTTGAATTCACATTTTGACCTAAATCGCCTGATTGTAGTCTCCCCTTCATTCAAAATCTTGTTACTTGTAAATGCTGGTTGAATAGCCTGGGAGCATGAAACATGATCAGTCTGTTGTCATCTCCACAACTGACTAAGTCACACTCGGATATGACGGAGGAAAAGAAAGTGAATAAGATATAACTGGAGATGGTTCAAACCCGGAAGTCCAGGCCTTAGATGGCTCATCTCCTTGGCTTCATAACTCTTTTGCACCCTTGACTTCTGTCAGGATAGTCTTTATTATGTTTACGTTAAGAATGGTGGCCTTGTTGTGAATAACAAACTTGTTAACTTTTGACTTGTTCAGGTTCAAGATCTTACCAATTTGCCATTTGCTGAGCGGGAACTGATGTTGATTAAAATTGCTGCGGATGCTGCCGCTCGAAGAGATGTACTTGAAATTGGCAAGATTTTTAGGGCCAAGGCTGTTGACGTTTCTGACCACACAATAACCCTTGAGGTGAATATGCCCTTTTCATATATATAATTAGGGGGATAAACCTCACTTGCTATGACCCGACATGAATTGCATGTATTAAAGAGAATAGTCACGCTATATATTACTTCAGGATGATGTATGTGGGTGATGATGGATGCTAAGGGGCCATTTTACGTTGTTAGAGGACAGATCTCACTGTCGGTAACTTGGCACTGATCATATTTACTTGATTTGTTTATGTCCAGCTTACGGGAGACTTAAACAAGATGGTTGCATTGCAGAGATTGTTAGAGCCCTATGGAATTTGTGAGGTTTGTCCTGCAATCTTTAGTCAAGTCTTGAAAATTTTGATTTAGGGCAGCTTGCATTATGAGTCTTTGCTTAGTTCCGTGGACGCCATATATTTTCTTGGCTATAGTCTATGAGCTGACTTCTTAAGCAATCACAAACTTATATTTTTCCTCTAGAATTTTTCGGGTGTCATTACTAGAGTCTATGAGCTGACTCCTCAAACGATAATGCTTTGTGGATCTGGCAGGTGGCGCGTACTGGACGAATTGCACTGGTGCGTGAGTCGGGTGTGGATTCGAAACACCTCCGTGGATATTCTTTGCCTCTGTAGTTTGCACTTGCAGGTTGAGAATGATTTTGGAAACTTGAATGAGAGCACTTCTAAATGCGTGCAAGGTACGCAATCTTGTGCATACATATGAGTCTATGGCAGACGCCGAGCTGGAGGTCGCAATCAGACGGACCAGTACAACTTTTGTGCTTACAATTTTATTGCAGATCACCTTCTGCAAGGATTTTTGTTTGCATTTTTTTAGTCCGCGGAACTTATTTATTTTCGTTACTAGAAGATAATCTCCGTTTGCTGAAATAGAACAATGCAAGTATTCGCAACATTACACTAGTATAGCCGAGCTGTATTGTACGTCTTTCTCTGTTCAAGTTTCATCATCTGTGTTTAGGAATAGCCTGCGTATAAATACCGCGTAAGCGAAACCCCATTCCGTTTGACTGATGAAAGGTTTCGTGAGTACATATATAGGTAGAGTACTACATTATGAATATTTTGTTTGAGTAGAAAGGAATGAATGTTAATATCGTGTCACTCCTTGGAAACTAAGACAAGTTGCTTTCCGACATTGCGGCAGGAGAAGAGGCCAGCGAGGGCCTTAGGAGCATTGTCAAGGCCTTCAGCAATGTCTTCCACGTAAGTTATTTTGCCTTGTTTGATGTAGGATATAACCAGCTCTAGGAACTTTGGATAAAGGTTAAAGTGATCGGCCACGATGAACCCTTCCGTGCACACCCGATTCCCGATCAAGTACATCAAATTCTGCACACCTTCGGTCTGGCTACCGTCTAAACCTCATGTTTAGCAGCACCGCATCCAGCATCTTTCCCCCTACTTTCACAAAGTATATGTCAATGCCTTCCGGAAAGTACCTGCATCGTAAACCCACATTTCATCGTATACTTTTCTTCAAATGGATGTTTGGGAAAGGGAAATCAAACTCAGAATCTTGGGTACAGGGGTGAATGCACTTAAATTGACCTCAGTTATTATACTAACCTTTTCAGAGTAGCAACCAAGTCGGTCTCTGCCTTATAGTTGAAAGCATTCACCCCTTAAATTGACCTCAGTTCTTATACTAACCTTTTCAGAGTAGCAACCAAGTCGGTCTCTTCCTTATAGTTGAAAGCTTTGTCGAATCCGAACTTGTTCTTTAGCAAATCGACCTTATAGATAGATATCTACACACCTTATTTTACTTCTCACACACTTTTTTAAATTTCAGCCATCAGATCGGATGAATTGAAGAAGATCAACAGACAAAAATTGGCAAGAGGTGAGTGAGAAGTAAAATGGGGTGTGTGGATAGCACACCCCTATTGTAAATAGTTTGTAAGGAGATCTATTGAAAGCCACTGAAAAAAAGAAGCGGTTTTGATTGCTGCTCGCAATTAGCATATGAAATTAACTTTTAAGTTACCTTTTCTTTGCTTCCAGCAGTTCCAACAACGTAGCAACCCAGCAATTTGGCAAACCGGCCAAGAAGCTGTCCAACCGCTCCAGATGCGGCTGAGACGAAGACTCTCTCCCCCTGCTCCGGTGAGCAAATCTTTAAGAAACCGGCGTAAGCAGTCACACCATTCATGCCTAGAACTATAGCACTAGAAGCAAACCTAGAGCTATAGTAAGCGGTCATACCATTGCATGTCGGCGGTGACTGATTGCATGTCTGGATTCTTTCGGGAAGCCGTATCACCTGCTTGTTGCTCGTCACTTCCATATTTTTACTAGAAATTGCTTCAGTTCTTGCGAACTTAGCCGATCGTGGAATGTGTAAATGCGATGTGAGCAATCAGCAATGTCAGCCGTGCCTAAGCAAATACCGAAAACCTTGGAGCATATCTACAAAGAGGACAAAGACATGAGTTTCTCGTCAACAGCCACATGCTCACACCGTCGCACATTTCAACTTACTCTTTCTCGGTTTTACGAAGCTTTAAAATAATAGTTTGATTCTGATCAACTCACCTTTTTAAAGCTGCATCCAAATCAGGTTCTTCTATATAATTGAAACCGTTGTCAAACCCAAACTCGTTCTTCAGCAGATCAACCTAAACTCAGAAATGGTATAATACTACTAAAATATGGCAAGAATGGGTAAAAAATAGTCATTTGAAATACGAAAATTGTAGGAATGAGACCGCGAAACCTCACAGATGCACATTCTCTGCAATTTTTTAAGTAGCATATGCTTATGATTTCATGTGATATGAACATTTTGCCAACCAGATGAGGCAGCAGGTTAAGGCTGAGTTTTACTAACTTGATTACGAAGATAAAGGGTCACCAATATCTTTACCTTCCAACATGTTCTGTCTTATTCTTATTTTCCCGTTTACTATTAGTAAAAAATTTTCCCGTCACAAATTTGGCACATATCACTAACACATGTTTCTAAACCAAGGATAATCATCCAATGGAGTTGCAATCACAGAAATGCCAACTAAGATATAGTTGAAATTGACCATAACTCGCCTTTTCTTTGCTTCCAACAACATAGCAACCCAACAACTGCTCCAGATGCTGCTGAAACGAAGACCGTCTCTCCCTTCTTAGGATTGCAGATCTCATAAAACCCAGCCTAAGCAGTCATTCCAGGCATACCTACGTAAAATGAATACATTGATGAGCGTTGTGGATCAAGTATATATATCATACACGACAAAAGCATATAACTGAATATGATCGCTTCAACAATTGCATTCAATCAGAGAACAATGCTACAGATCCATATGACCAACTGGACAGAATTACATTATGCTAAAATAAATTCCGTACTTCCAAATCAAACTACTAATTATGAAATGGGACATCAGTTTGTAAAGATCTAGTTTACAAAGAGCTGTAAGAATTAACAAATCAGTTCACTTCAAGTAGTATAATAGAGGTCACTGGAGGCAGAACACAACTAGAGATACAACCATGCAGAATCCTTCCGCGAGGGAATGCTATTTTGTATAAAAAGATTATTACGACACAATCTATTCGCTCCTGAGTTTAGCATGAGAATAGTCTATGGTACTGAAATATGCAACAAGATTCTATACAATCCATGACATACAAAAATGATTCAAGAATGTCATCCAACGGGTTAGGTCCGTATGAAGTTCAGGGTCCTTAGCTCGCAATATTCAAGTACCATCATAAAAGATACAAGACTTGAGATAGCTGCTTGTGGCAGAACAATTTTTTTTAAAGAAATAAATCCAGAGGCAAGTGCCTTCGCCCATAAGCGGTAGCAAGTGCCTTCGCCCATAAGCAGTAGGTCTCGGGTTCGAGACTTGAGAGCAGCCTCTCCATAAAATGGGGGTAAGGCTAGCCGACATTCACCTCTCCCAGACCCTGCGTAAAGCGGGAGCCTTGTGCACTGGGTACGACCTTTTTTTTTTTTTTAAATAAATCCAGAGGCAAGGGAAATAGCAATAGCCAATATACATAGCAGCATACCAAGAATTCCAGTATAGCAAGAGAGAGGCACATCAGTGTGCTGAATCTTAAACAAAGACTCTTGCAGTAATGACACTGTATTCCTCCCACCCGGTCATTCCCCAAATCAAGTCGCCTTTCTTAAACTTGGGATCCCCGGATTCCAAAACTTTGGCAACTCCATATCCGACTATAGGCTGCCACACCAGCATTTCGATATCAAATACGTCAAATAAAACTACAACATTGAATAGATCGCTATCCTCTTTATGGTTTATACATTGCATAACAAAGCCTTTTCGTTGGACAAAATGCATAATTAATAAGCAAAGGAAGCTGTGTCTCAGTATTGATAAGATTTAACTGATATAAGTATAGCATTGCATCATCAAAAAGGGCGAATTATAAGTTGTCTCAAACTATATAAATCATTAAAACATCCCAAAAACAACAAACAAGATAAATTTGGATTACCATATCCAAACGAAAAGGCTATCTAAACGTCAAGATTAATAATTGGGTTCCCTAGTTCCATTGTACTACACTAATTACATTAGAAATGCCTAAAGGATTCAATTTTTTTTATATTTATTTTGACTTTTTATTCAAAATGGTTCATGAGATTGGCATAACTCCTCATTTGGTTCTGAGATTTAAAATCGATAGAAGGGACCTCTAAGGCTGTCCACCGCCAATCATTTGGTCTTCTGTGAGATAATCCCTGTTAAATTGAGTATTTTTGTCAAATCAACTTCAATAATTGACAGTACGATCACCACTTCTATCGATTTTAAATCTAAAAAACAGTGAGGAATTTTAACAATCACATGTATTATTTTTTTCACAAAATATTCTAAACTGCTGAAGCACCCAATTGGAACTTGAATAAAAGGGAAAGGGCACGCCCTAGCCTAACCTAACCTAAAGTATTCAACTTTGATTTGAAACAAATTATTAGTAAGGCAGTCAGAGGCTGTAGAGGCAGAAAGTCAAAAAGAGGAAATTACACTAAAATCATATAAGATAATATATACAGTGACTGACCGAACCGGCGTTGAAGGAATCGACATAACTGGTGCCCGGTTCACGATTGGTCATGCGGCCTCTCATATAAGGGTCCCAGGACAAGTAGAGGTTCTTCACCGGAACCCCTTTGGAACCTTGAGCTTGGTGGTGGCGGTGGTGAGTTGCATGTCAGATTCTTTGGGGAAGCCAGTCACATGGTCTCTCAGTAGAGTCAGTACCACCTGTTCGTTGCTGATCACTTCCTCTGTACTCGCCGCCATTGAGATTGATTCTCTCTCTGTAGGCGTAAGACGATATAAGCAACGCTGCTGCTGATGATTGCAAAGCGATGGGAATGGGAATTGCAAGCGGTGGAAAATAAAAAATCTCCCATAGATATATAACCATAATAAGCGTCTTATCATTTACTCTAACCAAAATGTCGAAACCGACGTGAAAAAAAAAACAAAATTAAGCTAACACGGACAAAAATATATGAAATTTGAAACTGCCTTCGAATATAATTTTTTGCAATTTCTAAAAACATCCACTTGCCTTATTATTTTTGCTAGCCTCTTTTTGGGTTTGGTGGTTGTTATGGTGTCATTTTTTTAGTAAGAAAATTAATGAAATGGGTGTGAAAATTTTGAATTTGAACGATAATGATAAAATAAAAGGTAAAATGAATAGTATAAGAATTAACTTTTTAGTGTAAAATTGTGATTTTTCGTTAAAATAAACAGTACTAAGAGTTTTTTTTTTGTTAAAGTTCTGTTTTTTTATTTTTTATTTTTATGATAATAGGGGACCTTGGGCTTATACTTCATCCAAAGCTTAATTTGCTGGGCCTCAATCCCTGATCTCACTTTCCTGGAATTCAAGACTAGAAAAAAAACACACTCTCTCTCATGCAAAATGTCAAATATCTACCCAAGTCCTTAAATCAAAATTTTCAGATTCACAAGTTTTCAGTTAGAGTTATAGGCTAGCTAGAGATGAACTCCTAATACATGAAGCAAGCAAAATATGAACAACATGTACATATGTAAACATAGCGTATACGTGTGAAATCAAAGCCATGCTTGCCATCCATTTGTTTGCACTTGATGCTTTAGATTTTCATGGTTAATCTGCAAGCAGTGATGATAAAATAAGAAGTCTAACTATGCACAATCCCAAATATGAAGGTTGTAAGCAATTTAACCTAAATACATTTAAGAATCCTTTAAGATAGACATCGTGGTTTGTATATTGTTGTTCAAAATAATCATTGAAAACAGTAATATAAAATAAGGCTCCTAATTAAAATAACAAAATTGCTTAGGAAGTTTAGAAATAACATTTGCGTCGTACTTTGTATATTATTTAGAGATGCAAATTGTGCATTTTTTTTCATGAACGTACGTTGGAAGTTTTTGCAAATTGGTCATAGAACTTTTTTCAATATAAGGCTATTGAATCTTTTCCAACTTACACGAATTCAAAATTATTTTTCACCATCCCTCTTAAGGATACACATCTGCTACACCGCATAAGTCACTGAAGTCATGATGCTGGCCGTTGGATCCTTGCAAAGCACACGGACCGTTGAATTTTGATCCAACGGTTACAAACAAGAGAGCTTTTTAAAAATTATAATAATTGTAGCCGTTGGATCAAAATCTAACTACCCGTGTGCTTTGTTCAAAAGGCTCCAAATCCGAAAGTCGAGACTTATCCTTTCCAACTTGTTTGCTCAACCAACATTTTGACAAGGAGGGTCCGTTTGCCGAAAAGAGAAAAGAAAAGTCAACGTTTGTTGACATGCCACTTAGTACTAAGATCTAAGCAGTATTCTTCTTCACTTATAAGCGAGAGATCTTATGTTTGATTCTTGCCAAAAGCAAATTTGAACCACATTATTACTAACCCATTGTGAAGCTACTATTTCCCCTTAATGTAGATAATATCATTTATTCAATAAATAAATAAAAGCTCTTTATAAATGTCAAAGACATTTATTACTAAACTTAGTGCTTGATATCATTAAGGAAGTCGAAAGACATTTATTTATAGCTTAAGGTAAGAGATCAAGCACAGTTCTCGTCGGGATAATATGCTTGCCCCAAACCTGTAGAATATGAACTTGTAAATGTCAAAGCATTTGCATTTCACACTAGACGATTACACCAAAAGGGTGATACTTCGGAGGCATGGAGAGCCTGATGAAATCATTCACGGGAAACCACAACCACCTGCTTTCCTACATTGCGGCCGGCATAGAGCCCTATCAGAGCGGCTGGAGCGCTCTCAAGTCCTTCCACTACGTCTTCCACATACGTTATCTTCCCTTCTTTTATCGCCGGCAGAACCATTTCAAGAAACTTCTCGTAAAGATGGTAGTAACTAAAAACCAGGAAACCTTGCATGCGAACCTGTCTAATGATCAGATACATTAAATTGCGACAACCTTCAGGCTTGTCAATGTTGTACTGCGATATCATCCCACAAACTGCAATCCGGCCATTGACCCTCATGTTTTGTAGCACTGCATCAAGCATTTCCCCCCCAACGTTTTCAAAGTATATGTCAATGCCTTCAGGAAAGTACCTGGTGAGAAAATCACACATTTAGAATAAGCAAACACTGAAAACCATGGAACATATCTACAAAGAGGACAAAGACATGAGTTTTTCGTCAACAGCCACATGCTCACACTGTTGCACATTTCAACTTACTCTCTCTGTTTTAGGATTGGCGGCTAAATCACTAAATCATGATGATGTTAGAGATTGCTAATGCCTTTTATTGGACTTTCCCCTTGTAATTAAGACATAAGTTAAAGCTTTAAAATAATAGTTTGATTCTGATCAACTGACCTTTTTAAAGCTGCATCCAAATCAGGTTCTTCTTTATAATTGAAAGCGTTGTCAAACCCAAACTTGTTCTTCAGCAGATCAACCTAAACTCAGAAATGATACAATATTATTAAAATATGCCAAGAATGGGTATAAAATAGTCATTCGTAATATGTAAATTGTAGAATGAGAACAGAAAAGCTCATAGATGCACATTCTGTGCGATTTTCTAAGTTGCATATGCTTACGATTTCATATGATATGAACATTTTGCCAACCAGATGAGGCAGCAAGTTAAAGCTGAATTTTACTAACTTGATTATGAAGATAAAGCGTCACCAATATCTTTACTTTCCAACATGTTCTCTCTTATTTTTCTGTTTTCTATTAGTCAAAACGTTTCCAGTCACAAATTTGGCACACATCACTAACTCGTGTTTCTAAAACAAGGATAATCATCCAATGGAGTTGCAATCACAGAAATGCCAACTAAGATACAGTTGGAATCGACCATAACTCACCTTTTCTTTGCTTCCAGCACTTCCAACAACATAGCAACCCAACAACTTTGCAAATTGGCCAACAAGCTGACCTACTGCTCCAGATGCTGCTGAAACGAAGACCGTCTCTCCCTTCTTAGGATTGCAGATCTCATAAAACCCAACATAAGCAGTCATTCCAGGCATACCTACATAAAATGAATACATTGATGAGCATTGAGCATCAAGTAAATATATCATGCATTACAAAGCCATATAACTGAATATTTGGATGAATTAATTAGGATGGATCGCTTTAACATTTGCATTCAATCTGAGAACAATGCTACAGATCCATATGACCAATTGAACTAGAATTACATTATGCTAAATAATTTCCGTACTTCCAGATCAAATTACTAATTATGAAAAGAAAATGGGACATCGGTTTGTAAAGATGTAGTTTACAAGGAGATTTGAGAATTAACAAATCAGTTCACTTCAAGTAGTATAATAGAGGTCACTGGAGTGGAGGCAGATCACAACTACGGATATATACAACCATACAGAATCCCTCCATGAGGAAATGCTACTTTTAATAAAAGATTACTACGACACAATCTATTCGCTCCTGAATTTAGCATGAGAATAGTCCAATGAAACTACGGTACTCAAACATGCAACAAGAATTCAATGCAATCCATGACATACAAAAATGATTCAGGTTCCTTAGCTCGCTATATTCAATTACCATCATAGAAGATACAAGACTTTGAGATAGCTGCTTGTGGCAGAACAAAATTAAAAAAAAATAAATCCAAAGGCAAGGAAAATAGCAATAGCCAATATATAGCAACATACCAAGAATTCCAGTATAGTAAGAGAGAGGCACATCAGTGTGCTGAATCTTAAACAAAGACTCTGTTGCAGTGATGACACTGTATTCCTCCCACCCGGTCATTCCCCAAATCAAGTCGCCCTTCTTAAACTTGGGATCCCCGGATTCCAAAACTTTGGCGACTCCATATCCGACTATAGGCTGCCACACCAGCATTTCAATAATCAAACATGTCAAATAAAACTACAACATCGAATAGATGCTATCCTTTTTATGATTTGTACATAGCATAAACAAAGCTTTTTCGTGGGACAGAATGCCAATTAATAAGGAAGCTATGTCTCAGTATTGATAAGATATAACTGATATAAGTATAGCATTGTATCATCAAAAACCGCGAAATACAAGTTGTCTCAAACTATATAAATCATTAAAACAGCCCCAAAACCACAAACAAGATAAATTTGGATTACACCATCCGAACAAAAAGGCTATCTACAAAACAAGATTAATAATTGGGTTCCTCATCAGTTCCGTTTGTACTACACTACTAGTATTACATGGGAAATGCCTCAAGGATTCAATTTTATTTATATATTTTACAATACGGTATTCGAATTATGGTATTCAATCGTGATTTTAAGTGATTCTCTGAAATCTAGGTGCAGTCAATCAAATTATAAAGGATGTTATAACATTCCGGGTGTATTTCATTAGAAATTGATTTTAAATGATTTTAAAAAGTTGTGGAATTGAAGAGAATTAGAGAGATTTCTAAGTGTATTTTAAACATGCTCAAATTTCACAGATCTCCCTGAGCATTCAAGAGAATTCACTCAAAATTTTACTTAAAATCTTTATAAATCAATTAAACTTAATCAAAATTCATGAACTTATAAATCCATTAAAATCCCTCTGATCCCAATTGAACAGCCCTAAATTACGGAGAACCTAATTTTGAAATTGAATAAAAGTGGAAGGGCACACCGCGTTACCAACTATCCTAACCTAGAGATATAAAAGCATTCAACTTTGATTTGAAACAAATTATTAAAAAGGCAGGCAGAGACTCTAGAGGCACATAGTTAAAAAAGCAATGATAAGGAGACTAAACAAAATTTAGTTAAAACGAAGAAATTACACTAAAAATAATAAAATAATTAGAGAGAGATGTAAGATAATATATACAGTGACTGACCGAACCGGCGTCGAAGGAATCAACATAACTGGCGCCAGGTTCACGCTTGGTCATGCGGCTTCTCATATAAGGGTCGCAGGACAAGTAGAGGTTCTTCACCAGAACCCCTTTGGAACCTTCTGGAAGCTTGAGCTTGGTGGTGGCGGTGGTGAGTTGCATGTCAGATTCTTTGGGGAAGCCGGTCACATAGTCTTTCAGTATCACCTGTTTGTTGCTGATCACTCCCTCTGTACTCGCCGCCATTGAGATCGGTCCTCTGTGTGTGTGTGTGTGTGTGTGTGTGTGTAGGCGGAGGGCGATTTGAGCAATGCTGCTGGTGGTGGTTTTAAATCGATGGGAATGGGAATGGGAATGGGAATTGGCAGAGGTGGAAAGCGAAGAATATTAAGGGCGGCAATGGCGTAAGCTCGGAGCCGCTTTGAGTGTATATTCTTGACACGTGTAAGATTAGAACAAATTAAGGCCGCATGTCCGCGAGGAGAGTCAAGACTGTTGAAAATTTTTTAGTCGCGCGATGGAGCACAAGTGATACATCACGTGTTTTAATAGGAGTGGTGATAATTTTATTTTTTAAAATTATTAACTTTTTAGCACACATATCTCACTATTTATATAATGACATATGATGTATCACTCCATGTACCGATCACACTTAAAAAAACTTAACGAGACTGTTCCATTCCAACTTTGTTGCTCGTTCAACATCACAAGTTTCACAATTACAATTTCCTTTTTCTTTTTCCATATATCGGATATATCAGAACCACAATTTCTTTTTTATTTTTCCATATATCGGATATATCACAACCACAATTTTCAAATTCAAATTATACTTTGTAAATGTAAATTTATACTTCCTATTACATAAAATCATCATCATAACTATGTGTACTTCCGTATGGACTACTTTTTTTTTTATTCTCCTAAAATAATAATCTTCATTCCTTTTTTTTTTGAAAAATAAAAATCTTTCAACTCACACATAATATGTGACCTTCCGCGAAGTTACCATTCAACGTTAATTAAAAGATTGTTTTTGTGAATGGGCCTAAAACCTAAACAAAACTACATGGTTACATTTAGGCCTAGAAATGTTATCGTTTTTTTTTTTAAATGGGATTAGTTAGTAATTTTGCCACGACAGTCTATTTTTCAGAGGACGGAGAAAACTCACAAAGGTATTTTAACCTCTCCCCTAACTCACTATCGTGTTATTTTCACCTGAGCCAGAAATCAAACCCAAAACGTGGCGTATGAAACTACAAATTCTATCACTTAGGAGGTTCCTAAGTTATAACTCAAAATTTATTTCCAAAAGATAGAAAGCACTTATTTTTATTTTTTTACAATGCACAAGGAACAACTCAAATGAAGGCCACAAACTGAGTTAACGAATAACCATAGATAGATGGATAGAGTGGGAGGAGGTGAATGTAAATCAGTGGCCAGCAAGTGCAACCACTTGTTTTCCAACGTTGCGACCATTGAAGAGTCCAACCAAGGCTGCCGGACCATTCTCGAGGCCTTCAACTATGTCTTCCACATACACCAATTATACAGTTAAAAAGTGAGAGTAAAAACATGACTTACAGAGCCAGGATAAGGATAAATGTATTTACTCATTCTCTGATCTGATTTCATGATAAGAAATCGCATCATGGGATCGCAGGACAAGTAGAGGTTCTTCACCAAAACCGCGTTTGAATCTTGTGGAGGAACCTTCAAACTTATGCTATTAGTTGTGACATACATGTCTGATTCCGTAGGAGACCGGCCATTAACGAAGTCCCTCAGAAGCACCTGCTTGTTGCTCATCACTTGTGCCATTGCTATAGCAACTTATTAGGGCCTAATTTGTCTTTCCCTCTTCAAGTCTTAAGCTGCAGTATGAGCAAAATTTGTAGTTTGTTTCCTGATCTGCTGGTTATTAGCAGATATTGTATTTAAGCTATATTTATAGCACATACTGCCGCTTGTTTTAGTCACGTTTCTCAAACAATATGACCTTTTCTTTTCAGTCACGTAATTGCTTACGAGAGGGAAGAGGTAACTGGGGTGTTTTGTTGTGTTGGAATATGGTGAATTTTGGTTGCGTAATAATTAATAAATTAGTACAGTCAAGCTGGCTAGCTTTTACAGGTGTGATGTCCAAATTAAACCATGACAATTTCACTTAATCACCATGTCGGTCAGAATGTCAACAATTAATGTCAAATCAAGTCATTTGCCAAATCCTTTTTGTCTTCTTCATTCTATGATTGTCACTTTTAGAGCAAGTCCACTATAAGGACTTTACGCCAGCACGAAGCGCATTTATCCATTCAAGTGAACAGCAATAGACTAGAGTGAACAATAATAGGCCAAGGCATCTCCACCTCTAAAAAAATGTGTTGGCACCCAGCGCATTTATTTGGTGTGTTTTTTTTTAAAAGTTTATTTCGGATAAGATTTTTAACCAATTTCAGATAAAATTTCAAATAAACTTAAAAAAAAATACACACTAAAATAAAATTACATACTCATCAAATAAACTTAAAAAAAAACACACTAAAATAAAATTACATAAACTATAAAAAAAAACACACTAAAATGAAATTACATAAACTCATCAAATACACTTTTCTGTATTTTTTTAAAAATATCTGTATTTTTTAATAAATTTTAATATAGTTAATTAATCTGGACCGTTGGATTTGAAAAATATTCAAATCCAAGAGCCAGGGATCTCATAAAACCCAACATAAGCAGTCATTCCAGGCATACCTACATAAAATGAATACATTGATGAGCATTGAGCATCAAGTAAATATATCATGCATTACAAAGCCATATAACTGAATATTTGGATGAATTAATTAGGATGGATCGCTTTAACATTTGCATTCAATCTGAGAACAATGCTACAGATCCATATGACCAATTGAACTAGAATTACATTATGCTAAATAATTTCCGTACTTCCAGATCAAATTACTAATTATGAAAAGAAAATGGGACATCGGTTTGTAAAGATGTAGTTTACAAGGAGATTTGAGAATTAACAAATCAGTTCACTTCAAGTAGTATAATAGAGGTCACTGGAGTGGAGGCAGATCACAACTACGGATATATACAACCATACAGAATCCCTCCATGAGGAAATGCTACTTTTAATAAAAGATTACTACGACACAATCTATTCGCTCCTGAATTTAGCATGAGAATAGTCCAATGAAACTACGGTACTCAAACATGCAACAAGAATTCAATGCAATCCATGACATACAAAAATGATTCAGGTTCCTTAGCTCGCTATATTCAATTACCATCATAGAAGATACAAGACTTTGAGATAGCTGCTTGTGGCAGAACAAAATTAAAAAAAAATAAATCCAAAGGCAAGGAAAATAGCAATAGCCAATATATAGCAACATACCAAGAATTCCAGTATAGTAAGAGAGAGGCACATCAGTGTGCTGAATCTTAAACAAAGACTCTGTTGCAGTGATGACACTGTATTCCTCCCACCTGGTCATTCCCCAAATCAAGTCGCCCTTCTTAAACTTGGGATCCCCGGATTCCAAAACTTTGGCGACTCCATATCCGACTATAGGCTGCCACACCAGCATTTCAATAATCAAACATGTCAAATAAAACTACAACATCGAATAGATGCTATCCTTTTTATGATTTGTACATAGCATAAACAAAGCTTTTTCGTGGGACAGAATGCCAATTAATAAGGAAGCTATGTCTCAGTATTGATAAGATATAACTGATATAAGTATAGCATTGTATCATCAAAAACCGCGAAATACAAGTTGTCTCAAACTATATAAATCATTAAAACAGCCCCAAAACCACAAACAAGATAAATTTGGATTACACCATCCGAACAAAAAGGCTATCTACAAAACAAGATTAATAATTGGGTTCCTCATCAGTTCCGTTTGTACTACACTACTAGTATTACATGGGAAATGCCTCAAGGATTCAATTTTATTTATATATTTTACAATACGGTATTCGAATTATGGTATTCAATCGTGATTTTAAGTGATTCTCTGAAATCTAGGTGCAGTCAATCAAATTATAAAGGATGTTATAACATTCCGGGTGTATTTCATTAGAAATTGATTTTAAATGATTTTAAAAAGTTGTGGAATTGAAGAGAATTAGAGAGATTTCTAAGTGTATTTTAAACATGCTCAAATTTCACAGATCTCCCTGAGCATTCAAGAGAATTCACTCAAAATTTTACTTAAAATCTTTATAAATCAATTAAACTTAATCAAAATTCATGAACTTATAAATCCATTAAAATCCCTCTGATCCCAATTGAACAGCCCTAAATTACGGAGAACCTAATTTTGAAATTGAATAAAAGTGGAAGGGCACACCGCGTTACCAACTATCCTAACCTAGAGATATAAAAGCATTCAACTTTGATTTGAAACAAATTATTAAAAAGGCAGGCAGAGACTCTAGAGGCACATAGTTAAAAAAGCAATGATAAGGAGACTAAACAAAATTTAGTTAAAACGAAGAAATTACACTAAAAATAATAAAATAATTAGAGAGAGATGTAAGATAATATATACAGTGACTGACCGAACCGGCGTCGAAGGAATCAACATAACTGGCGCCAGGTTCACGCTTGGTCATGCGGCTTCTCATATAAGGGTCGCAGGACAAGTAGAGGTTCTTCACCAGAACCCCTTTGGAACCTTCTGGAAGCTTGAGCTTGGTGGTGGCGGTGGTGAGTTGCATGTCAGATTCTTTGGGGAAGCCGGTCACATAGTCTTTCAGTATCACCTGTTTGTTGCTGATCACTCCCTCTGTACTCGCCGCCATTGAGATCGGTCCTCTGTGTGTGTGTGTGTGTGTGTGTGTGTGTAGGCGGAGGGCGATTTGAGCAATGCTGCTGGTGGTGGTTTTAAATCGATGGGAATGGGAATGGGAATGGGAATTGGCAGAGGTGGAAAGCGAAGAATATTAAGGGCGGCAATGGCGTAAGCTCGGAGCCGCTTTGAGTGTATATTCTTGACACGTGTAAGATTAGAACAAATTAAGGCCGCATGTCCGCGAGGAGAGTCAAGACTGTTGAAAATTTTTTA
Organism: Malus baccata; assembly: GCA_006547085.1. NCBI lineage: Eukaryota > Viridiplantae > Streptophyta > Magnoliopsida > Rosales > Rosaceae > Malus > Malus baccata. Next base: position 450,087 of record VIEB01000508.1, read on the forward strand.
GTCGCGCGATGGAGCACAAGTGATACATCACGTGTTTTAATAGGAGTGGTGATAATTTTATTTTTTAAAATTATTAACTTTTTAGCACACATATCTCACTATTTATATAATGACATATGATGTATCACTCCATGTACCGATCACACTTAAAAAAACTTAACGAGACTGTTCCATTCCAACTTTGTTGCTCGTTCAACATCACAAGTTTCACAATTACAATTTCCTTTTTCTTTTTCCATATATCGGATATATCAGAACCACAATTTCTTTTTTATTTTTCCATATATCGGATATATCACAACCACAATTTTCAAATTCAAATTATACTTTGTAAATGTAAATTTATACTTCCTATTACATAAAATCATCATCATAACTATGTGTACTTCCGTATGGACTACTTTTTTTTTTATTCTCCTAAAATAATAATCTTCATTCCTTTTTTTTTTGAAAAATAAAAATCTTTCAACTCACACATAATATGTGACCTTCCGCGAAGTTACCATTCAACGTTAATTAAAAGATTGTTTTTGTGAATGGGCCTAAAACCTAAACAAAACTACATGGTTACATTTAGGCCTAGAAATGTTATCGTTTTTTTTTTTAAATGGGATTAGTTAGTAATTTTGCCACGACAGTCTATTTTTCAGAGGACGGAGAAAACTCACAAAGGTATTTTAACCTCTCCCCTAACTCACTATCGTGTTATTTTCACCTGAGCCAGAAATCAAACCCAAAACGTGGCGTATGAAACTACAAATTCTATCACTTAGGAGGTTCCTAAGTTATAACTCAAAATTTATTTCCAAAAGATAGAAAGCACTTATTTTTATTTTTTTACAATGCACAAGGAACAACTCAAATGAAGGCCACAAACTGAGTTAACGAATAACCATAGATAGATGGATAGAGTGGGAGGAGGTGAATGTAAATCAGTGGCCAGCAAGTGCAACCACTTGTTTTCCAACGTTGCGACCATTGAAGAGTCCAACCAAGGCTGCCGGACCATTCTCGAGGCCTTCAACTATGTCTTCCACATACACCAATTTCCCTTGTCGGATGTATGGCAGCACAAACTCATAGTATTCGGGGACAATGTGATCGTAATCGCGATGAGTAAATCCGTGTATATGTAGCCGCTTGAAAATAATCTGCATCACGTTTTTAATCCCCTGAGGCTCGGGAAGATTGTACTGCGAAATCATTCCGCACATGGCCATGCGACCGTGTTCTCTCATGTTGAGTAGCACGGCATCAAGCAGTTTCCCGCCAACATGCTCAAAGTAGACGTCGATTCCTTGAGGAAAGTACCTTTTCAAAGCTGCGTCTAAATCATGCTCCTCCTTGTAATTGAAAGCCTCATCGAACCCTATCTTGTTCTTCAGCAGATCAACCTTTTCTTTACTCCCAGCACTTCCAACGACATAACAACCTGCCAATTTTGCAAATTGTCCGACGAGCTGACCTACTGCACCAGATGCTGCGGACACAAAAACGTATTCTCCTTTCTTAGGTCGACATACTTCAAAGAAACCCGCATACGCAGTCTTACCGGCCATACCTGCATGAGCATCCAGCAAGTGTTTTAGCGCACGAAAATAGTCATTATATGCGCGCCTGCATGAGAAAGTGCTATACTTACCGAGAATTCCAGTGTAGTAGGAAAGGGGTACGTCAGTGTGGTGGATTTTGATGAGGCTTTCAGGGTTTGGGAGGAGGCTGTACTCTTCCCATCTGGTTAGCCCCCATACCAAGTCACCTTCTTTAAATTCTGGATGACTTGAATCCAAAACTTTAGCCACGCCATATCCACAAATTGGCTGTATTCAAAATAAGGGAATTTCATTGATTTTACTTGCATCAAAATTTCCATCAAGTTTTAAAAAATTAAGAATGTGTAGACAGTTAAAAAGTGATAGTAAAAACATGACTTACAGAGCCAGGAGAAGGATAAATGTATTTACTCATTCTCTGATCTGATTTCATGATAAGAAATCGCATCATGGGATCGCAGGACAAGTAGAGGTTCTTCACCAAAACCGCGTTTGAATCTTGTGGAGGAACCTTCAAACTTATGCTATTAGTTGTGACATACATGTCTGATTCCGTAGGAGACCGGCCATTAACGAAGTCCCTCAGAAGCACCTGCTTGTTGCTCATCACTTGTGCCATTGCTATAGCAACTTATTAGGGCCTAATTTGTCTTTCCCTCTTCAAGTCTTAAGCTGCAGTATGAGCAAAATTTGTAGTTTGTTTCCTGATCTGCTGGTTATTAGCAGATATTGTATTTAAGCTATATTTATAGCACATACTGCCGCTTGTTTTAGTCACGTTTCTCAAACAATATGACCTTTTCTTTTCAGTCACGTAATTGCTTACGAGAGGGAAGAGGTAACTGGGGTGTTTTGTTGTGTTGGAATATGGTGAATTTTGGTTGCGTAATAATTAATAAATTAGTACAGTCAAGCTGGCTAGCTTTTACAGGTGTGATGTCCAAATTAAACCATGACAATTTCACTTAATCACCATGTCGGTCAGAATGTCAACAATTAATGTCAAATCAAGTCATTTGCCAAATCCTTTTTGTCTTCTTCATTCTATGATTGTCACTTTTAGAGCAAGTCCACTATAAGGACTTTACGCCAGCACGAAGCGCATTTATCCATTCAAGTGAACAGCAATAGACTAGAGTGAACAATAATAGGCCAAGGCATCTCCACCTCTAAAAAAATGTGTTGGCACCCAGCGCATTTATTTGGTGTGTTTTTTTTTAAAAGTTTATTTCGGATAAGATTTTTAACCAATTTCAGATAAAATTTCAAATAAACTTAAAAAAAAATACACACTAAAATAAAATTACATACTCATCAAATAAACTTAAAAAAAAACACACTAAAATAAAATTACATAAACTATAAAAAAAAACACACTAAAATGAAATTACATAAACTCATCAAATACACTTTTCTGTATTTTTTTAAAAATATCTGTATTTTTTAATAAATTTTAATATAGTTAATTAATCTGGACCGTTGGATTTGAAAAATATTCAAATCCAAGAGCCAGGGAGTTGCCACGTGGCCAACGGTCATATTTCTGACCGTTGGGCCTTTTTTTTATGAAACAAACGTGGACCGTTGATCTGTGATCGAACGGTCCATTTTAAAAGTCAAATTTAAAATTTTTTTACCGTTGGAAATCCAACGATCTACAAAAAAATAGTTGTTGGAAATCCAACGACTAAAAGGGAGCCACGTCGCCTACTCGTGTTATGGTTTGAGTGCCCCTGCGTGCGGGCCCCGCATCTGAAATGTTGTCGGGCACTCGCACCACAAGCCCCGTGACATGCACGCGCCAGGCCACTTGCCCGGCTTCTTGGTCAGTCAGTTTTGAGCTGGCCCAGAGACCAGCATAGGTTGGGTCCCAGGCTGTTGCGCGAGCTGAAGGTAATGGACAGGGTGCTGGGCTGCTTTTTGGACTGAGTGCTAGGCAATGTCCACTCCGGTGGACTTGCTCTTATGGAACTGTCTTTAGTTTTTGTTCTTGTCGAAGTAGCGCTTTGTGGACTTCCGGTGATGATCACTTTTCTATACTATTTTACAATTTATTGTCCATAAAAATTTGAGTATAAGGCATATTAAAGAAGAAGATATTAGTAGAGCTACCTTATAAAATGGCAGCTTTCACAAATTGAATGGGCTATTTTGTAAGAGAGTCATGTTTTTATAAGAAATGCCTTACAAAATTTTGTAAGAGAGTCACGTTACGGACCCCATTTTCCAAATTTTCTCCGCATCAAGGGTATGTATGTTGTTGATGCACAAAACCGGAAGGTCTTAGAATAACGTAAATCCGACCGTGAATCTGGAAGAAAGTAAAGAACACAAGATCTATCGTGGTTCACCCCAATGTTTGGGCTACATCCACACTGATGTTGATATTGTTTCACTCTGAATGATGAATATATAAGAAGGTTAGAGGCAGTGTGCTCTCTAGCCTACTTTTTGTGTTTGCCCTCTCTGAGATGTTTTCTCTTTTCCCATGGCCTAAACCTTGACCTCCCCTAATGAAGAGAGTGAGGAGTCCTTTTATAGAATAAGGACTCCTCACTTATTACATATTTTCCCCTTCATTTATTACATAATTACATTTGAGTCCCCCGAGTATTTATACGAGGTCTAAATACGGAGGCCCTAAATATGGTACAAACAGTAGTCCCCCAAGTCTTCAGTCAAAAGAGTATTTTGGCTGGAGACTTGAAATTCAGTCCATGTGTGGGCCGAAGTAACTTGATGTCGTGTAGAGCTAATACTGGATATGAGACGGTGCTCAATGTGAAATGATGCTCAACTATAAGTAGCACATGTTGCGATGCTGCTTGGCTTGTGGCTTATGTTGCCTTGGTTGGCTCGACTTGTGGCGTTGAAGGTGAGGGAGTCTTTTTTATAGAATAAGGGCTCGCTCCTCAATACATAAATGATGGGCTAGAGTTGATGTTCGCGGTGAGGCGGTTGCTCAGCAGGCGGCAATGCTCTCTAATGATGGTGAGGGAGTCCCTTTTATAGAATAAGGGCTCGCTCCTCAATACATAAGTGATGGGTTATGAGTGATGCTCACGGCGAGACGGTTGCTCAGCTGGTGGTGATGCTCTCTAATGAAGGTGAGGGAATCCCTTTTATAGAATAAGGGTTTGCTTCTCAATACATAAGTGATGGGTTAAGAGTGATGCTCGCGGCGAGGCGATTGCTCAGCTGGCGGCGATGCTCTCTAATGAAGGTGAGGGAGTCCCTTTTATAGAATAAGGGTTTGCTCCTCAATACATAAGTGATGAGCTAAGAGTCTCTCTCTAATAAAGGTGAGGGAGTCCCTTTTATAAAATAAGGGTTCGCTCCTCAGTACATAAATAATGGGCTAAGTCCCCCAAGTATTTTTCATGAGGCCCAGTTGCGGAAGCTCAATATATGGTACATAATGTAGTCTTCCAAGTCTTCAGTCAATAGAGTCTGTTGCCTGAAGACTTCAAATTCAATCCATGTATGGGCCGAAGTGGCGGTTGTTCAGAGGCGGTCTTTATATACCATGCACTGAAGCTTTGTAGGTGAAGCTTTGAAGTGAAGCTTTGAAGCTGGAGCTTTTGTAAATGAAGCTTTTGAAGTCGAAGCTTTGTAAATGAAGCTTTCGAAGCTGGAGCTCTTGTAAATGAAGCGTTCGAAGCTGGAGTTCTGTAAATGAAGCTTTCGAAGCTGGAGTTCTGTAAATGAAGCTTTCGAAGCTGGAGCTCTGTAAATGAAGTTTTCGAAGTTGATTGACATGAGTGATGCTCATGAATGTTTATGTTGATTGACATGAGTGATGCTCATAGATGTTGACACGAGTGATGCTCATGAATGTTGACACGAGTGATGCTCATGAATGTTTATGTATGATTGACATGAGTGATGCTCATGTATAATTTTGGAGTACTGGACGTACTTTTGATCACCTAGTTGGTGATAATAGCGGCAGGCTACCGAATAATTTTGGAGTATTGGACGTACTTTTGATCACCTGATTGGTGATAGTAGCGGCAGGCTGCCGAATAATTTTGGAGTACTGGACATACTTTTGATCACATGGTTGATGATAATAGAGGGTGAACCTTAAGTGGAGGGATGGAGGTTGGAGTTTGAAGCCATAGGGCCTGGCTCTTTTGGGCATATGGGCCTTCGCCCACTATTTTGGGCTTGCCGACATTTTGCCTTTTTTTTTTGTTTTTGGGCATGCTGTCTTCTTTCTTTATTTATGATTACCCTCTAGTGAGGTTATACAGATGTCTCCAAAAGATAAAAAAAGTAAATCACATCATTCAAAAAAAAAATAAATAAATAAACTGCTGGGACTTGGCAACAGCGAGATTTCTCCCTTCACATCAACCTCAGCGGTCCAGCTGTTCGAGGAAACCTTCACGTGTGAGGCAGTTCCTATAAGCTGTCATCATTATTAGCACTCTTTGTGGTTGTTTTCCATGAGTGAGAATGGATGATTTAGTGTGGCAGACTTGATAGTGGTGGTCTATAGCCTCCCCTATAACAAACCTTATCATTTTCTCCATCTCCAGACATCATTTTCCTTTTTCTATTCTTTTCCTCCCTTTTTCATTTCTTTTTTTTTTTTTTTTGCTTTTGCTTCTTCTTTTCTCTTTTCCACCGCACCTCTCTCTCTGTCTCCACCTCCAGACATACTTTTTCTTTTTTCTTTCCATTGCACCTTTCTCTATCTTTGTCTCTGCGTTGCTGTCATGCATGGTGCACACTATCTTTTGTCATTACTACTTTGTCATACGATCCAATTTGCACCTTTTGAGGGAACAGAATTGTACCAACACCTCTTTGAGCACGACGAGGTTGAGCTCGGAGCAAAGCAACGAGTACTCGGCGGACTCCTTCACCGTCTCCGCCCACATCCTCTCATCATCGAACTTAATCTTCATGTAAGTCATCGTCGTCTTTGCCATTGAATCGAACTTCACCACGCACGTCTGAACCCTCTCCTTGTTCATCATCAGCACCAACTCATCCTTAAAATCGTCCTTCCTAACCTTCCCTATAAACGCCGCCCTCCCGCCGAGCTGCACGTGTGAGATGGCCACGTTAGAGGGTGACCCGCCTGGCGCCCTCACTAACTCTGGCGGGTCCCATTGGAGCATCTTCTACTGCGAGTAGATGTCTGGGTGCATTGGGTTGTCGGAGACCCGGACCGTCGAAACGAACTCTTTCTGCGTAACCCCGAAGCAGCAGATCAGGGGTGGGTCGTCGTAATCTTCGAGGTCTGATTCTGGGTATTCGGTTTGGATTGCGGATACAGGTTATGGTTCGAGTTCGACAACGCCATTTACAACCTTAGACTTCTTCGAACGCTTGGTTTTTTTAGGTACTTCTGAAGAAGATGAAGTGGGGCCCTTTTTCCTGCAACGGCGAGTGGGTTTGATGGGTTCAATGCTGCCATTGTCTTCGCCGTTAATGGAAACTCAGGGTGGTATGAAGGGAAAGGTCGTGTCGGTTTGTGGAAATCTGGAGGTTACCCGATAGTCAAAGTTGTCAGCGTCGTTCCGCTAACGGGTCGGATCCGGGTCTAGATCTGACGACTGCATATCGGAAGAACTTGCATGAACGGTCCGAGCTTTTGATGTTTTGCCAAAAACTCCGACAAGTACTGACTGTCAACATCCTGGGTGCTTCTAATTCATTCTTTGAAATCGAATGCGAGAGCGACGCAGCTTCTGAAGTTGGGGAGTGATTGGAGACGTGGCCGCGTCGTCGGGAAGGAAGCTGACTGACGGCAGGGGCGGAGCGACGACCGGATGACACGTGAGTAGGAGGGGAGGGCCACGTGGGTGGGTTCGACAACTGAAAATGCCCGCAGGCCTTGCAACTGCAACATCTTTGCAGCTCCGCTCAATTAAAAGTGTTGGGCAGTGCTCGGAGCAGAGAGACATAGACGGTAGTTGCGGTGGGGAGGTTTTGTTTCTGCATTTTTTAGATATGGGTTTTACAGTGACTCTGCAGGTGTTTGGTTCTTCGGTTTTTGCCGATTCACGGTGGATGAGATGAAAAAAATGAAAGAGAACCACATAGCTTTTTGTGTTGATTCCCACAGACGGTGCCAAATGTTGATGCACAAAACCGGAAGGTCTTGGAACAACGTAAATCCGACCGTAAATATGCAAGAAAGTAAAAAACACAAGATGTATCGTGGTTCACCCCAAATTTTGGGCTACGTCCACACTGATGTTGATATTGTTTCACTCTGAATGGTGAATATACAAGAAGGCTAGAGGCAGTGTGCTCTCTAGCCTATTTTCTGTGTTTGCCCTCTCTTAGATGTTTTCTCTTTTCCCATGGCCTAAACCTTGACCTCCCCTAATGAGGAGAATGAGGAGTCCTTTTATAAAATAAGGGTTCCTCACTTATTACATATTTGTCCCTTCATTTATTACATAATTACATTTGAGTCCCCCGAGTATTTATACGAGGTCTAAATACGGAGGCCCTAAATATGGTACAAACATATGTATTGTTTTTTTTTTCATCAATTCCTTCTTTCTTCTTTTTTTCCTTTTTTATATAAAAAAAATTATGTGAAAAAAAGTTGAGGTTCCACTACAAAATCAATTGGTAACATGAGGAATAGTCCAATTACTTATAAGCACATGTAGTGGGGTGATGAGTAGATTTTATATTATATATTTTACCCTAATCTTAGTATATTTTGGTTAATATATTGAACGAATTTTAATACTTTGAATTGTATTTTCAATATAAGACTTTTGACTTCCTCTAGAGCAAAACATGACCAAATGGACGAATTTTGGAGTAATTCCAGTTGGAGGACGTTCGTGAGTCACTTAGCTTATCGTATCAAAATTTGGGATTTTTCCACCAAACGGTTATTTTCTGACGATAAAATAAAGAAGCAGTGCGCAGTGCTGGAAAATGTCGTTTTTGGGCTTAAATTGCGTTTTTGGAGCCCAAAATGACCTCGGATGGGTTCGTGGCCTTCTGGAAAAGTGTTCAGAATATTCCAAACATTAAATCCAGCTATATTGGGCCAGTTTTGGAGCAGCTTATGGGCCAAAACGTGGCTGTTCAGATTTTAGACGAATTTTATCATTTAATTTAGGGTTATGTTTCCTAGGGTTTTTGGGGGGTGGCTTGGAAAATATATTGCTTAGCCGTTTACAGTTTTAGAGGATGCTTTCTTTTATGCAATTTTGGAGACAGAGAATTGTTAGGGTTTTGAAGACTTTTTACTTGAAGATGCTTTCAATCTTTTCTGGAATATATTTTCTATGATTTCAATTATGAATATGCGGAACTAATTTCTATTGCTAGGGCGAAGCCTTGAGCCTTAGCATGAATATGTGATTTTTATTTAATTGCTTATGATTGATTGCATGCATACTTTGAATTGTTAATCACCGGGATAAAAACTATCTAATTGTTTTAATGCCTGATCACCATTAGGATCTTTAGAAAAGTAATTTGATGCAATTTTGGTCGGAAGGTTCCCTGAAATTGACTCTGGCTTCTTGTGATTAATAATTGTAATTTCGCTTAGGATGAATATCACGTCTTAAGGATTGCATGGTTTTTCAAAGGATTTTCATAAAGCATAATGAGTCTTTCATGTTCATATTTGATCCAAACGTCCGGACGGATTGCATGTTAGATATACGTTTTATGTTGGAGGTTCCAAGTAGAATATGAATTAGGAAAATCTAACCTTCAAAGTGGCATGTGTAGATCATAAGTAATTGGTAAAAATTCATAGGATTGCTAGGTGATGGTGGAACCCTAATGCTTTCTTAATTTGATTTCTCCCAAAACTGTTTTCTTTTCTCTCTAGTTTTAATATTGCAGATTGTCTTATCTTTAATGGTTAAATTCGTTTTTAATTTAAGTAGGTTATAAAATCAATCATCTAAATTTCTACTTTACAATAATTAATTGGAATCTGGTTTGTTTCGAATTATTTAATAATCCCTGTGGAGAATGACCTTGCGAGATCCGTTTATACTACAATAACCTTGTGATTCTTGCAAGTAAAATAGGAGGTTTTTATCGCATTCACATAAGTAGTAAAAATCCTATCAAGAAAATGGCGCCGTTGCCGGGGAAATGGGAAGGTAGGATCTGTGCATCTATTTAACTTTACTCGAGCAGCTCAATACGGTTGTTTTCATGTCTCAGATACTCTGTACTGCATGTGTATACTTATGTGTATTTCGTTTGTGGGCATAGGTCCTCGATCTGGAAGCTTAACCATGACAAGAAAAATGAAAACCAGCTACACTGCAGATCTGGTTCCTGCAAAAGGTAAAAATCTTGTACTCCGTAGGGTAATGAACCCCATGATGTAAGAAAATAGCTTCATCACCTCTGCATGTAATTATAATGGTGTGGTATTTGTGCACAACACTCAGATCCGTGACAGACCCAAGAAAGAACTCTCAAACTGAAAATCCACTTGACATAAAGCACGGCTCATCATGAAAGTCTTGATCTATCGTTTATGAAGGTATAAACTCATCCCTGCTCTTGTTTAAATGTCATGATTAATTTCATCCATGGAACTTTGAAAAATGTTAACAAAAACCATATGTATAAGCGGGTTTGAACATGAATCGAACTAACAACATACGGACTAACATGATATGATGAAAGTGAACCTGAAATGTGGGAGACTTAACGAAGACTAAATGACCACGAAAAATATGGACCCTAAAACAACATGAATAAGACCTTCAGAAAATATGACTCTTTCTGTCTCCACCTCCAGACATACTTTTTCTTTTTTCTTTCCATCGCACATCTCTCTCTATCTTTGTCTCTGCGTTGCTGTCATGCATGGTGCACACTATCTTTTGTCGTTACTACTTTGTCATACGATCCAATTTGCACCTTTTAAGGGAACAGAATTGTACCAACACCTCTTTGAGCACGACGAGGTTGAGCTCGGAGCAAAGCAACGAGTACTCGGCGGACTCCTTCACTGTCTCCGCCCACATCCTCTCATCATCGAACTTAATCTTCATGTAAGTCATCGCCGTGTTTGCCATTGAATCGAACTTCACCACGCACGTCTAAACCCTCTCCTTGTTCATCATCAGCACCAACTCATCCCTAAAATCGTCCTTCCTAACCTTCCCCATAAACGCCGCCCTCCCGCCGAGCCGCACGTGCGAGATGGCCACGTTAGAGGGTGACCCGCCTGGCACCCTCACTAACTCTGGCGGGTCACATTGGAGCATCTTCTACTACGAGTAGATGTCTGGGTGCAACTTGTCGGAGACCCGGACCGTCGAAACGAACTCTTTCTGCGCAACCCTGAAGCAGCAGATCAGGGGTGGGTCGTCGTAATCTTCGAGGTCCGATTCTGGGTATTCGGTTTGGATTGCGGATACAGGTTATGGTTCGGGTTCGACAACGCCATTTACGACCTTAGACTTCTTTGAACGCTTGGTTTTTTTAGGTACTTCTGAAAAAGATGAAATGGGGCCCTTTTTCCTGCAATGGCGAGTGGGTTTGATGGGTTTAATGTTGCCAAAAACTCCGACAAGTACTGACTGTCAACATCCTGGGTACTTCTAATTCATTCTTTGAAATCGAATGCGAAAGCGACGCAGCTTCTGAAGTTGGGGAGTGATTGGAGACGTGGCCGCGCCGTCGGGAAGGAAGCTGACTGATGGCGAGTGCGGAGCGACGACCGGATGACACGTGAGTAGGAGGGGAGGGCCACGTGGGTGGGTTCGACAACTGAAAATGCCCGCAGGCGGATTATGAAATCAAAGTGTCATTAGTCTTTCTGTTGTGAACTGTTCAGGAAATGTGGTCACTGATAGATCCGTGGGAAATAAAGTGGATGGACAAACCTCAGCTTCAATAGACAAAAACGACACAAGCTTCCAAGAGCCCGGATCGGTGAATCTGGGAGGTAAAATTTCATATCCTTGCAAGTTGAATTGTTGTAGATCTGGTAATAAAAGTTGTACTCAGTTTTGTGGTATGCAGCTCCGCTCAATTAAAAGTGTTGGGCAGTGCTCGGAGCAGAGAGACAGAGACAGAGACGGTAGTTGCGGTGGGGAGGTTTTGTTTCTGCATTTTTTAGATATGGTTTTTGCAGTGACTCTGCAGGTGTTTGGTTCTTCGGTTTCTGCCGATTCACGGTGGATGAGATGAAAAAAATGAAAGAGAACCGACATAGCTTTTTGTGTTGATTCCCACAGACAGCACCAAATGTTGATGCACAAAACCGGAAGGTCTTGGAACAACGTAAATCCGACCGTAAATATGCAAGAAAGTAAAGAACACAAGATGTATCGTGGTTCACCCCAAATTTTAGGCAACGTCCACACTGATGTTGATATTGTTTCACTCTGAATGGTGAATATACAAGAAGGCTAGAGGCAGTGTGCTCTCTAGCCTATTTTCTATGTTTGCCCTCTCTTAGATGTTTTCTCTCTTCCCATGGCCTAAACCTTGACCTCCCCTAATGAGGAGAATGAGGAGTCCTTTTATAAAATAAGGGCTCCTCACTTATTACATATTTGTCCCTTCATTTATTACATAATTACATTTGAGTCCCCCGAGTATTTATACTAGGTCTAAATACGGAGACTTTATTTTAAGTCTGTAGCTAGACGTTGCGGAAGTCTGGTGGCTAGATCACTGGTGCCTTCAGAGTCAAAGACTCGTATGCAGTATCAAAGGGTGACTCCACGTATGGTTTCAGCCTTAGATGTTTTCTCTCTTCCCATGGCCTAAACCTTGACCTCCCCTAATGAGGAGAATGAGGAGTCCTTTTATAAAATAAGGGCTCCTCACTTATTACATATTTGTCCCTTCATTTATTACATAATTACATTTGAGTCCCCCGAGTATTTATACTAGGTCTAAATACGGAGGCCCTAAATATGGTACAAACATATGTATTGTTTTTTTTTCATCAATTCCTTCTTTCTTCTTTTTTTCCTTTTTTATATAAAAAGAATTATGTGAAAAAAAGTTAAGGTTCCACTACAAAATCAATTGGTAACATGAGGAATAGTCCAATTACTTATAAGCACATGTAGTGGGGTGATGAGTAGTAACCAAATACGGCCCAGTCCAGCAAGATTTCAATTTCTTTGGAAACAACTTTAGCCTTGAACTGAATAGCAACACCTTTTGCCCTGGCTGGAATTCTTTCCGTAAAATTTGACTATCATGAAACGCCTTAGTTCTTTCCTTGTAAGACGAATTTTGGAGTAATTCTAGTTGGAGAATGTTTGTGAGTCATTTAGCTTGATCGTATCAAAATTTGGGATTTTTCCACCAAACGGTTATTTTCTGGCGATAAAATAAAGAAGCAGTGCTGGAAAATGACCTTTTTTGGCTTAAATCGCGTTTTTGGAGCCCAAAATGACCTCGGATGGGTTCGTGGCCTTCTGGAAAAGTGTTCAGAATATTCCAAACATTAAATCCAGCTATATTGGGCCAGTTTTGGAGCAGCTTATGGGCCAAAACGTGGTTGTTCAGATTTTAGACGAATTTTATCATTTAATTTAGGGTTATGTTTCCTAGGGTTTTTGGGGGTGGCTTGGAAAATATATTGCTTAGCCGTTTATAGTTTTAGAGGACGCTTTTTTCATATGTATTGTTTTTTTTTTTCATCAATTCCTTCTTTCTTCTTTTTTTCCTTTTTTATATAAAAAAAATTATGTGAAAAAAAGTTGAGGTTGGGTTTTTGGGGGTGGCTTGGAAAATATATTGCTTAGCCGTTTATAGTTTTAGAGGACGCTTTTTTTTATGCAATTTTGGAGACAGAGAATTGTCAGGGTTTTGAAGACTTTTTACTTGAAGGTGCTTTCAATCCTTTTCTGGAATATATTTTCTATGATTTCGGTCCAATTACTTATAAGCACATGTAGTGGGGTTTCGAGAAAAATTGTTTGGGGAGTGGGTCATTGAGCCAGTTGACTTGGCACTATTAAGCAGTACCTTCTGTAAGATCTCTAACACAGATCGATGATATGCCAATTGAATTACCAATGTTCTGAAACAAGTCAAGTGACAAAACTTATGAACAAGAACAATTATGTTGGAGGTTCCAGTAGAATATGAATTAGGAAAATCTAACCTTCAAAGTGGCATGTGTAGATCATAAGTAATTGGTAAAAATTCATAGGATTGCTAGGTGATGGTGGAACCCTAGTGCTTTCTTAATTTGATTTCTCCCAAAACTGTTTTCTTTTCTCTCTAGTTTTAATATTGTAGCTTGTCTTATCTTTAATAGTTAAATTCGTTTTTAATTTAAGTAGGTTATAAAATCAATCATCTAAATTTCTACTTTACAATAATTAATTGGAATCTGGTTTGTTTCGAATTATTTAATAATCCCTGTGGAGAATGACCTTGCGAGATCCATTTATACTACAATAACCTTGTTATTCTTGCAAGTAAAATAGGAGGTTTTTATCGCATTCACATAAGTAGTAAAAATCCTATCAAGAAAATGGCGCCGTTGCCGGGGAAATGGGAAGGTAGGATCTGTGCATCTATTTAACTTTACTTGAGCATCTCAATACGGTTGTTTTCATGTCTCAGATACTCTGTACTGCATGTGTATACTTATGTGTATTTCGTTTATGGGCACAGGTCCTCGATCTGGAAGCTTAACCATGACAAGAAAAATGAAAACCAGCTACACTGCAGATCTGGTTCCTGCAAAAGGTAAAAATCTTGTACTCCGTAGGGTAATGAACCCCATGATGTAAGAAAATAGCTTCGTCACCTCTGCATGTAATTATAATGGTGTGGTATTTATGCACAACACTCAGATCCGTGACAGACCCAAGAAAGAACTCTCAAACTGAAAATCCATTGGACATAAAGCATGGCTCATCATGAAAATCTTGATCTATCGATTATGAAGGTATAAACTCATCCCTGCTCTTGTTTAAATGTCATGATTAATTTCGTCCATGGAACTTTGAAAAATGTTAACAAAAACCATATGTATAAGCGGTTTTGAACATGAATCGAACTAACAACATACGGACTAACATGATATGATGAAAGTGAACCTGAAATGAGGGAGACTTAACGAAGACTAAATGACCACGAAAAATATGGACCCTAAAACAACATGAATAAGACCTTCAGAAAATATGACTTTCACAAGCTTTTGTGTTTTAAATGATACATAACCTCGATCATGAAATCAAAGTGTCATTAGTCTTTCTGTTGTGAAATGTTTAGGAAATGTGGTCACTGATAGATCCGTGGGAAATAAAGTGGATGGACAAACCTCAGCTTCAATAGACAAAAACGGCACAAGCTTCCAAGAGCCCAGATCGGTGAATCTGGGAGGTAAAATTTCATATCATTGCAAGTTGAATTGTTGTAGATCTGGTAATAAAAGCTGTACTCAGTTTTGTGGTGTATGGATCTGTGATTTAACTATGGTTCTCCTCCATGCATTGCAAAACTGAGCTGCAGAAAATTAACTGCTCAAAATTATGTCTCTGTGCTGGATCTGCAACAATCTCCCCCAAACTTACATCTGTGAATGACTTGTTATGTTAACTGCTTTAAATTTTCAGCATAGTGTAGATGTGGTTGATGTGAACGTTAGACTTGCTGCTGGGTGCAGGATTCCAGCATAGGACGCACTTTATTTTCCACGTTCGCAACCTGCAATTAATCCAATATGCGTAAAAAAATTGAAAATAAAATCAACTTGCAATCTTCCATTTTTTTGAATTTTCCGTTTTTTTTTATGTATGCTTTTATATATATATATATTAAAGAGAAAATCAAACCAAAATTAAAATTAGGGAAGAGTTTAGAAAAATTGGGCTGCCTCCCAATAAGCGCTTTATTTTAAGTCTATAGCTAGACGTTGCGGAAGTCTGGTGACTAGATCACTGGTGCCTTCAGAGTCAAAGACTCGTACGCAGTATCAAAGGGTGACTCCACGTATGGTTTCAGTCTGTGACCATTCACCTTGAATGTGTTGCCTTGAGCCTCATTAGATATTTCAACTGCCCCATGAGGAAAGATTTTAGTAACCAAATACGGCCCAGTCCAACGAGATTTCAATTTCCTTGGAAACAACTTTAGCCTTGAACTGAATAGCAACACATTTTGCCCTGGCTGGAATTCTTTCCGTAAAATTTGACTATCATGAAACGCCTTAGTTCTTTCCTTGTAGATGCGAGAACTTTCATAAGCACCCTGACGAATTTCCTCCAGCTCATTGAGCTGCAATTTACGTTGTTCTCCAGCTGAGTCATATGAAAAATTTAACTCTTTAATTGCCCAATACGCCTTATGTTCAAGCTCCATAGATAGATGACATGCTTTCCCATAAACGAGTCGAAATGGTGACATCCCAATAGGAGTTTTATAAGCTGTCCTGTAGGCCCACAATGCATCATTTAATTTTAAACTCCAATCTTTACGTGTTGAACCAACTGTTTTCTCCAAAATGCGTTTTAATTCTCTGTTTGAAACTTCCACTTGACCAGATGTCTGTGGATGATAAAGTGTAGCCACACGATGATTAATCCCATATTCTGCCAACAAACATATGTATTGTTTTTTTTTCATCAATTCCTTCTTTCTTCTTTTTTTCCTTTTTTATATAAAAAAAATTATGTGAAAAAAAGTTGAGGTTCATTTATGCAACAAAGTATGATTCCAGACATCTCACATAAATCACAAGTTGGCATCTATAGGGATTTCGAGTTTAATCATGCATTTACAATTTATATAAATAAACAAGCATACTCGAAATAGCAAAAGGCCTAATTCATTATGCTCCAACTCATCACACTATATTCGGGAAAAATTGTTTGGGGAGTGGGTCATTGAGCCAGTTGACTTGGCACTATTAAGCAGTACCTTCTACATCTGGTAGCCATGCAGCACTATCAAGATTCCTATGAGCATACCATGTTTTATTACTCGACATAATCCATATATTAATCATGCATGAAACAGTGAAGTGAGTTACCTGAATGCATCATTGGACTCGTATTCGTCAACCAATTGCAATTCCTCGACTCCAAATCAACGAAATTACTTATCCATCAGTGCTCGAGAATCGTCCATGCGGATTGTCATCACTCCAAATTCCCATGCATAAAAAATATAAAAAAATCTAGTCGCTTTGGTGGACAAAAGAGTTTTGAATGAAATCGAAGCATGGAACAAAGGATTCATATCCTTGATTGAATGGATTTTTGGCCATCATAATCAACACAGCGGAAACAAGAATTTTGAAAATCAGAATTACGATGTTTATGAGAGATGTATACTGATAAATTACCATACTTATCACCAAATAAGCAAGCATGAAAAAGTTCTCTCAACCTCAGATTGAGAAACACGGTTTCAGAATAAGTAACTAATCTTGACACCAATTCCATTTAACTCAATCTAAATGTTAAACAAAATTCAAGAAATTGCAATAAGATTTCAAAATACATACCCTTTTATGAATGGTTTCAGGATCGTATCAATCTTAGCATCAATCATGTATAAAGATTGCAGTATTGTATATATTACATCAGGAGTTTTGTATGTATCAAGGATCAAAATTCAATAAAAGACATTGAATAACATTAAGGGTAAATATTAGAAAAGGTCCCTGAACTATACTATAAGTTTAGTTTTCATCCCTCAACTCTTATATTAGTTTCTCTCGTCCTCCAACTTAAGTTTGTGTTGCACGAATCGTCCTTTCCGGAGAAGAGAAAAAAGGTGCAAACCCAGAAAATTTCAAACAAGGTTATGCGTTTTGCCAATATTCAATTTAAACAAGGTTATACGTTTTCTGGGTTTGGAACGTTTAAGTGTTCATAGCTTTTCCATCAGATTCTTGTGTAAATTTCGAACTCAATGACAATAATCAACTAGGCTCTGATACCACATGTAAGAACTCTAACACAGATCGATGATATGCCAATTGAATTACCAATGTTCTGAAACAAGTCAAGTGACAAAACTTATGAACAAGAACAAGGATTGCCGAGAACATACCTGCAGAATTTGAACTTGAAGAAGCCATAACAGCCTCTGTGTTCAAAACCTTCTCCTCTTTTACGATCACAATAGCTTCTCTAATCAATAGGACTTAGAACAACATAAGCTAATCTCGCAAGAGCAGTGGTTTGAACCATAAATATATAGTGCTTTATTTTTCACCATTGCTCCAGTGTCCACCACACCCAATATGCATATATTGGAGTTTGGTGAGGGTATTTATTGTAAAAATTTGATTTTGGTGAGTGCTCAACCTCACATTGTATATTATATATGGCAAGTGGTCTGGAGCTATGTACTCTTGAATTTAACCATTATGGGTTGGTAGAAAATGGAGTTTATAAAGGTGGCAAGGTATGTTATGTAGACAATTGTGTTGATGACTATTTGTCATTGGTGGATTTACAAAAGATTGGTGTAGAACTTGGCTATAATGTTGACATAACTCAGAAGGTTACAAGTTTAAAAGTGTACTACAAGAAACCTGGTAAGTTTGGTGCAAGTGCATTGATAGAGGTGAAAGATGATAGTTTTATTCCAGGGCTAATTGCTTGCATTCCTGGTAATAGAATTGTTCAATTGTATTATCATGATCCAACTGATCTAAACACCATTGGGAGTCAAGCTTTTGAGGTATGGCCAAGTTTGGATTCTGAAAACTATAATGGTGGCACTGATGAATTTAAGGGTCACCAATATTGGCCTTTTATTGATTGCCTATCCAATGCCGACAATTCAGTAAAGAAGGTCAACACATATGAAGCTGCATCTGTTGGTATACATGGTAATATTCATGAATATAATGAAGATGAAGCAGGAGAGGATAATGAAAATAATGAAAAAGAAGGTGAAAATGAAGAAGAGGATGAAGTATTTGTTGACAGTGATTATGGGGTAAGTGACGATGAAGAGCCAATCAATGTTGAAGAGGTAAATGGTGTGGATGCACCAAATGAAGTGTTTGATGTTAATCATCCAAATGAAGTTCTTGATTTTCATCCTCCTAATGAAGCTACAGGGGAGATTTCATCTGATGGTGAAGACATTGATATTCCTTATTCTGGTAGTGATGAAGAGGAAGGTGAACAAAACTTTAATAAATTATCTAAGAAGAGGAAAAGGAAATTACCGAGTTTTAAACAGTGGAGGAGAGACACAGATTTGAGAAATCCAGAATTTCGATTGGGAATGCAATTTGCCAATAAAGCAGAGGTGAAAGAAGCTATCAAGGAGTGGGCTATTATCAACGGACGAGAAGTCAAGTTTGTAAAAGATGATAAAATTAGGGTGAGAGCAAAGTGTGTTGGAAATAAGAAAACAAAGTGCCCGTTCACTATATTTGCTTCCATCATAGATTCAGATGAGCCCACTTTTGCAATCAAGACTCTCTGCTTAGATCATCATGTGAGAGAGTTGATAAGCTAAAGTTTGCTAATTCAAAGTGGCTAGCTGAAAAGTTTGCTGACAAGATCAAGAAAAATCCTCACTGGAATGTCGGAGCATTTAAGTCGGAGGTATTAGATCAGTACCGTATGAATGTTAGCAGGCATCAAATATACAGAGCAAAGAGGTTGTCCAAGTTGATTATTGAAGGTAGCTATAAAGAACAATATGCCAGGTTATGGGACTATGCAGAACAACTAAAGGTGGCTAATAAAGGAAGCACAGTGGTTATAAGCAATAAGATGGAGGGCGATCAACCAGTTTTCCGTAGGATGTACGTGTGCTTAGAAGCTTGTAAGAAAGGTTTTTTGGAGGGGTGTAGACCTGTGATTGGTGTGGATGGTTGCCACTTGAAAGGACCATACACGGGTCAAATTTTAACTGCTGTTGGAGTTGATGGGAATAATGGTCTGTTTCCAATTGCTTATGCTATAGTGGAAATTGAAAATAAGAGTTCATGGATTTGGTTCCTTGAACTTTTGAAAGCTGATTTAAATATTGAGAATAGGGCAGCTTGGGTGTTTATAAGTGACAAGCAAAAATGACTTATTCCTGCCATTCAGAGTGTCCTTCCAACAACTGAGCATAGAATGTGTTGGAGACATCTATATAACAACTTTAAAGCATCGCACACGGGACTTGCATTGAAGAATACATTGTGGGCCTTAGCAACATCCAATACTATTCCATGGTTTGATGTAGAGATAGAAAAAATGAAACAACAGGATGAAAAAGCTTGGATTTGGATTCAGAAAAGGCCTCCACAAAATTGGAGTAGAGCTTATTTTGCATCGCACTTCAAGTGTGATATTTTGTTGAACAACCTATGTGAATCGTTTAACTCTCGCATTCTAGATGCAAGAGACAAGGCAATATTAACATGCCTTGAGAGAATTATGGTATATATCATGTTAAGGATGGCTAATAGAAGAATTGCAGCTAGGCATTGGAAGCATCCGGTTGGACCTAGGATCTTCAAAATCATTGAGAAGAACAAGTTAGGAGCTAGTTAATGCATTCCTATGATGGCTGGGGACAAGAAGTTCTTAGTACAACATATGTATGGGGCTGAGTTTGTTGTGGATCTGAAAGCAAAAACATGCTCTTGCAGAAGATGGGATTTGTGTGGGATCCCATGCCCCCATGCTATTTCTTGCATTTTTTCTACGGATGAAAATGCGTATGACTATACACATGATTGCTATAAGCAAGAGGCTTACTTGATTTCATATGATCCCATTGTTCACCCGGTTCCAATTATGGATCAGTGGAAGAAAACTGGTTTGCCTGCAATTAGCCCTCCTCCATACAAGAAGCAACCTGGAAGGCCAAAAATGTCAAGAACTAAAGAGGTAGGTGAGGTTCAAGCACCTGTTCCACGCCCTCCAAACCCCATCCCACCAGATTATATTCCACCTCCTGCAAAGCTAAAAAGAATATTTGTAAAGGTAAAGTGTGGAATTTGTGGCCAACGAGGACATAATAGGTTAAGTCATAAAAAAGAAGGGGAAAAAAGCTCTTCTAACATCCAAGAGGGAGCTCAGGTATATATAATACTTTGCTTCTTTAATTTTTTTTGCTTTGTGAAGCACTATTTCTAATATTTTTACTTTATTTGCTTTGTGTAGGGTTATAGTGATCACTTTCATCAAATAATTGGGCCAAGCCCTTCTACAGGGATAGGGAAACCAAAAGGTTGTGGTATAACAAAAGGAAAGGGCAAACAAGCAACACAAAAACCAGTAAGTGTGCTTCTAAAATGATTTGGGATGTATTTGTGACTATAGAAGGATTCGTAATGTATATGATGCATATGATGTCTAGGTTTCAACTGAGAAAGACAAAGAGATCTCATCATCAATTGCAAAAGGATATGGAGCAAGGACATCATAATCACAACCACGTTTTTAAGATGAAAAAACAACGGAAACCATGCTAGGGATAAAAATTGGGCATGATCAATGGGATCACTGATGTTGTTTTTGGAACTTCCTTTTTGTAGCATAAATCATCTTTTATGTGGTTGTAGAATTGGTATGTATTTTGTGTAGTAAACTTTGTATTTTGGTAAGGCTGGTATTTTTATTTTGGTAATGTTGGTACTTTTGATGAAGTTGTTATGTTATCGATACTTTTGGTGATCTTTAGCACACTTTGTTGTTTTAGTATTAATTTATTATTATTATTAGTATTATTAAACTTAGATAACTCTTGAGTTATGCCAAAAAATTGTATAAGATAAACAACTAGTATAAGATAAACAACTAGTTTATACATCACTAAAAGACGACTCCTTAAGGCAACACTACGTTGTTAACTCTTATGGTAAACAATTGGATTAAATAGGAAAATTGCATATCACAATTGGACTTTTTTTTTTTTGGGCAAAAGCATATCACAATAAGCTTTTTTTTTTGCGGGAAATTAATCTAGAAAGGTATATAATTCACATATTGGGAATCTTAGAATTCATAACTTAAAAAGACCATTATACCCTTAAATTTAACAGAAAAATATAACATATTTGACAGAATGACCAATTGTGCAACACGAAGTTAAGTTGAAGGACACGAGAAACTAATATAAGAGTTCAGGGACGAAAACTAAACACAAGGTAAAGTTCAGGGACCTTTGCTACCACACACCCTAACATTAAATAGAGTTTTAAGAACTAAAATTAATTTTTAATCTTGTATAAGACATTTTTTTTACTTTATTTAAAGATTAAAATCTAATTTTCTATTGTCTTAAACTAATGACGTGATGTGAGCGCTGGTGTCGGCACAAGTCAACATACATGGCCTGATGAACGATGAAGACATCTTTTAATATGTTTCGGATTTTTTTACCTAAAATAATTTTTTTTTTTAAATATGTTGGATTTTACTGGAAAACGGGATTCGAGGTCAAAGGCGCCGGTTGGCATTTTGTTTTGCTATTAGCGATAATTTGCTATATTATCGGTAATATCGCGATATTATCGGTAATATCACGATATTATTGATAATATCGCGATATATGGACGATAATTAAAAGATAAGTGTGAAAATATCGGTATCTAAAAAAAACGATAATATCGGCGATATTTCGCCGATAATATCGATATTTTGTTCCTTGTGAATGATGAAGACATCTTTTAATATGTTTTGGATTTTTTTACCTAAAATATTTTTTTTTTTTAAATATGTTGGATTTTACTGGAAAACGGGATTCGAGGTCAAAGGCGCCGGTTGGCATTTTGTTTTGCTACATTGTTTTTGCAAGTGGTGAATGGTAATTTAGTTGCAGATAAGATTAGCCTCCCTTGGGCTGGCTAGTGGCTAATAATTTGGGCCGTCCTTTGTGGTCCAATAGATTTGTTTATGCGAAGCGTGAGTTTTGCGCAGGGTGTGCAGGTTCGTCTGAAACATTAATGTCTAGTTTTGTATTGCTGTGCTTTTTTTAAAAACTAATTTTTGTTGTACCGTAAGAGTAAATAGTTGTAAAATAAAATTGTTGAGTATTTGATAATTTTTTTTTTTGTAAAAGTGTTTTTAACAAAAAAAGAAAAAATAGTGTCATAGTGTTTGATAAACTTTTATATAAATTATTGTGAATATGTTAAATGACTAAAACTAATATGGTATTTAATTTGATATAATAATTGTCAAAGAAAATAAGGTATGGGCAATGATTGTAATTTTGTTAAATATGTGGGGGTATCCTTGCTATTTGAAAATTTCATTATATTGGCACTGATTGCTACGCTTTGAAAAAAACACCTTTTTTAGAAGAATAATAGACCATGCTTCTATTTTTCTATGCTTTTCTACTGTCATTAATATTAGTTTTTTTGAAAGAAAAAAAATTTACCAAACACATTTGATGTTCCAATTTTTTTAATGAATCTAAGGATATTCAATTAGAATTTTAAGTGATTCTCTGAAATTCAACTTGTTCGGGGTGTGCAGGTTCGTCTGAAACATTAATGTCTAGTTTTGTATTGCTGTGCTTTTTTAAAAAATTAATTTTTGTTGTACCGTAAGAGTAAATAGTTGTAAAATAAAATTGTTAAGTATTTGATATTTTTTTTTTTTGTAAAAGTGTTTTTAACAAAAAAAGAAAAAATAGTGTCATAGTGTTTGATAAACTTTTATATAAATTATAAAAAAAAATTATAACATTTCAGGTGTATTCAATTATGAATGTATTTTAAGAAATTTTAAAAGTTGAGGAATTTGAGGGAATTTGAGAGTTTTGTAGTGTATTTTAAACGTTCACAAATCTCACATCTCCCCTAAAATTTCAAGGGAATTGAACCAAAATTTTACATGGAATCTCTATAAATCAATTAAACTCTCTCAAAATCTATTGATTTATAAATCCATTAAAATTTCTCAAAATCTCAATTGAATACACCCTCCGACATAAAAGTACAAGCAAATCGAAATTGACCTGCTATAAAATATACGAATAGGACCCAAACGACGACGTGAATAAGATATGGTTATAGAAAATTGACCCACTATAATACACGAATAAACTCAAATGACGTGAATACGATATTATTATTGAAATCAATGTCACTTTAATAACATTACATTGATATATTGATATCAAATATCGATGTGATATCAAATAGTCCAATTACTTATAAGCATATGTAGTGGCGGTTCAGGAAAATTTGTTTGGGGAGTGGGTCATTGAGCCAGTTGACTTGGCACTATTAAGCAGTACCTTGTTCTACATCTGGTAGCCATGCAGCACTATCAAGATTCCTATGAGCATACCATGTTTTATTACTCGACATAATCCAGATTCCTATGAAATAACAAACAAGCAATCCAATTAAAGCTCCCACATAAGAAAGGATAACTAAAATTTTCAATTTTACTTCGATTGACTAGTTCTGCATAAAAAATAAAAAATAAATCTAGTGGTGGACAAAAGAGTTTTGAATGAAATCGAAGCATGGAACAAAGGATTCATATCCTTGATTGAATGGATTTTTTTCTCTTTTGGTTATGAAGGCATAAAAAGAAAGTTGACGAAAATGTTAATTTGGGCTTGAAACCTAACAAACTTCCACGAGGGTTTAAATTCGATTTTTTTTCACCACATTTCCAATTACCCTATCACCACGGGGACCATTAATCCAATTAAGCCTAAATGCAAAATGTCAATAAATAAAAACTAATTCATTTGAATTCAAATGTGTATTAAAAATTACAATATTTTTCATAAAAAAAAACTATATAAGAAAAAGACATTGAATGACATTAAATAAAGTTTACGGACTAAAATTAATTTTTAATCTTACCTTATTTAAAAATTAAAATTTAATTTTCTATTGTCTTAAACTAATGACGTGATGTGAGCGTTGGTGTCGGCACAAGTCCACATACATGGCCTGATGAATGATGAAGACATCTTTTAATATGTTTCGGATTTTTTTACCTAAAATAATTTTTTTTTTTAAATATGTTGGATTTTACTGGAAAACAGGATTCGAGGTCAAAGGCGCCGGTTGGCATTTTGTTTTGCTACATTGTTTTTGCAAGTGGCGAATGGTAATTTAGTTGCAGATAAGATTAATTAGCCTCCCTTGGGCTGGCTAGTGGCTAATAATTTGGGCCGTCCTTTGTGGTCCAATAGATTTGTTTATGCGAAGCGTGAGTTTTGTGCGGGGCGTGCAGGTTCGTCTGAAACATTAATGTCTAGTTTTGTATTGTTGTGCTTTTTTTTTTAAAACTAATTTCTGTTGTACCGTAAGAGTAAATAGTTGTAAAATAAAGTTGTTGAGTATTTGATAAATTTTTTTTTGTTTGTAAAAATGCTTTTAACAAAAAAAAAAGTGTCATAGTGATTGATAAACTTTTATATAAATTACTGTGAATATGTTAAATGACTAAAACTAATATGGTATTTAATTTGATATAATAATTGTCAAAGAAAATAAGGTATGGGCAATGATTGTAATTTTGTAAAATATGTGGGAGTATCTTTGCTATTTGAAATTTTCATTATTGGCATTGATTGTTATGCTTTGAAAAAAACACTTTTTTTTAGAAGAATAATATACCATGCTTCTGTTTTTCTATGCTTTTCTATTGTCATTGATGTTACAATTTTTTTAATAAGCTGTTTTTTTTTTAAGCACCACAGTCCCAAACAAGCCCCAAGGGTTGTATGCAATTGGGATGGTGAGGGATTTTAATTCTTTTAACGAATCTAGGGATATTCAATTAGAATTTTAAATGATTTTCTGAAATTCAACTTATATTCAACCAAGATTTTAAGATAGTTTATTAAGATTTTAAAGAAATTTATAACGTTTCAGGTGTATTCAATTATGAATTTATTTTAAGAAATTTAAAAAGTTGAGGAATTTGAGAGAATTGGAGAGTTTTGTAGTGTATTTTTAGCGTTCACAAATCTCACATCTCCCCTAAAATTTCGAGGGAATTGAACCAAAATTTTACATGAAATCTTTACAAATCAATTAAACTCTCTCAAAATCTATTGATTTATAAATCCATTAAAATTTCTCAAAATCTCAATTGAATACACCATCCGACTTAAAAGTACAAGCAAATCGAAATTGACCTGCTATAAAATATACGAATAGGACCCAAACGACGACGTGAATAAGATATGGTTATAGAAAATTGACCCACTATAATACACAAATAAACTCAAACAACGTGAATACGATATTATTATTGAAAATCAATGTCACTTTAATAACATTACATTGATATATTGATATCAAATATCGATGTGATATCCAAACTACATTAACGGCATACTAACATGCATAATCCCCTATTACCAATTAATTTTGTAATAAAACATTTTTCTTTCAATTTACAACACACCAACGCAATCTTATAGTTTCAACTCAAACTAACACTAGTAAAAGATATGTCTATTCGGCTAACCCACTATAATACACAAATAAACTCAAACGACGTGAATACGATATTATTATTGAAAATCAATGTCACTTTAATAACATTACATTGATATATTGATATCAAATATCGATGTGATATCCAAACTACATTAACGGCATACTAACATGCATAATCCCCTATTACCAATTAATTTTGTAATAAAACATTTTTCTTTCAATTTACAACACACCAACGCAATCTTATAGTTTCAACTCAAACTAACACTAGTAAAAGATATGTCTATTCGGCTGCTGGACATGTCCAAGGGACAAATCCCTATCACAAATTTACAAGAGTTCTCCGTTGAAACACAGATGGCTCAATAAAATAGATATGAGTACACATCATGGGCTTACCTCAATACTTTAAATAGTTCATTTCAAAGTAATTCTCAATAAAATAGATAGGAGTAGATAGGAGTACACATCATTGGCTTACCTCAATACTTTAAATAGTTAATTTTAAAGTAATTCTCAATAAAATAGATAGGAACACATTCAAAGTAATTCTCAATAAAATATATAGGAGTACACATCATTCGCTTGCCTCGATACTTTAAATAGTTCATTTTAAAGTAATTCTCAATAAAATAGATATGAGTGCACATCATTGGCTTACCTCAATACTTTATTTTTTTTAAAGAGTAAATTGTACAAATGGTCCCTCAACTTTAATCAAATTGGAGCAATGGTCCCTCAACTAAAAATCCATTACCATTGGTCCCTCAACTTATCAAAATGTGTAGCTATAGTCCTTTTCAAAAATAGATAGGAACACATTCAAAGTAATTCTCAATAAAATATATAGGAGTACACATCATTTCCTCGATACTTTAAATAGTTCATTTTAAAGTAATTCTCAATAAAATAGATATGAGTGCACATCATTGGCTTACCTCAATACTTTATTTTTTTTTAAATAATTCTCAATAAAATAGATACGGGTGCACATCATTGGATACTTTAAGTAGTTCATTTTTATAGTAAATTGTTTTATCAAGAGAGGTATTTTAAAGTTATTAGGTTTAATGTAAGGATAAGGTTAGGGAGACTAAATGTCCAAATTAAATTTTGTAAATCAAATTATGTAGACATTGATGATTGATTTATTATTTAAGTATTGATTAATGTACTTATTTTTTATTGGTGACACATCATTTGGTTGGTAAATTTGGTTTAGAAATTTAGACTTCTAACATTATTCTTATTGCAACAAATGAAACAAATGAAATGTCACTAATAAAAATAAGTACGTTAATCAACATTTAAGTAATAATTTAACAACCTCAATATTTGGTCTATAAAATTTGAAGAAATTTTTTAGGAGCACTAGTTCCCAGTCTATAGCAATCTGACACGTTCATTTTTATAGTAAATTGTTTTATCAAGAGAGGTATTTTAAAGTTATTAGGTTTAATGTAAGGATAAGGTTAGGGAGACTAAATGTCTAAATTAAATTTTGTAAATCAAATTATGTAGACATTGATGATTGATTTATTATTTAAGTATTGATTAATGTACTTATTTTTTATTGGTGACACATCATTTGATTGGTAAATTTGGTTTAGAAATTTAGACTCCTAACATTATTCTTATTGCAACAAATGAAACAAATGAAATGTCACTAATAAAAATAAGTACGTTAATCAACATTTAAGTAATAATTTAACAACCTCAATATTTGGTCTATAAAATTTGAAGAAATTTTTTAGGAGCACTAGTTCCCAGTCTATAGCAATCTGACACCTAGAATATCATCTTTTTAAATGACGTCATCCTTAATACTAATTGAAAAATCCAAATTACCCCCTAGGATCTCGAACCTTCTGCCCAATCTCACAGGAAATTTTTTTTCAAAATAAAAATACAAGTTTTACATCATATATTTTTATATGAACGGTTGAAAATTTTACTTTTCAAATTATTAACTTTTTAACATACATATCATGCTATTTGTTAGAGACATGTGATGTACTAATTAGGATGCCGGTCACACTGAAAAATCTTTTCACCTCACGTATTCCTCCCTTTCATACCTGTCATTGGTAAATTTGGTTTAGAAATTTAGACTCCTAACATTATTCTTATTGCAACAAATGAAACAAATGAAATGTCACTAATAAAAATAAGTACGTTAATCAACATTTAAGTAATAATTTAACAACCTCAATATTTGGTCTATAAAATTTGAAGAAATTTTTTAGGAGCACTAGTTCCCAGTCTATAGCAATCTGACACCTAGAATATCATCTTTTTAAATGACGTCATCCTTAATACTAATTGAAAAATCCAAATTACCCCCTAGGATCTCGAACCTTCTGCCCAATCTCACAGGAAATTTTTTTTCAAAATAAAAATACAAGTGATACATCATATATTTTTATATGAACGGTTGAAAATTTTACTTTTTAAATTATTAACTTTTTAACATACATATCATGCTATTTGTTAGTGACATGTGATGTACTAATTAGGATGCCGGTCACACTGAAAAATCTTTTCACCTCACGTATTCCTCCCTTTCATACCTGTCTGCTGCCCTTTCTCTTTCTTTCCCACGTATTCCTCCCTTTCATACCTGTCTGTTGCCCTTTCTCTTTCTTTCTCATATCTTTCTTTTTATCCTCCTCCCTTCGTCGGAGAAGAACACGGTTACACGGGAATTTAATCACTTGACCAGCTACTAGATCGGCGGTTGGCGACACCAGATCTGTGGTTGGAGTTGACGCCGAACATCCCTTAGCTTCCATATCGAAGAAATAGTGGAGAAATAGAAGGAGATGAGAAAGACAAATAAGAGAAGAGAGAAGATATTCACCGATAAAATCGTCGGTCGGCGATGGAGGTAAATTGTGGTGTTAGGTGTGTAGTTGGTGTTGACGAGGTGGTGTGATAGGGACAATTTAGATATTTTGTTTGATAAAAATTTTAATTGGCATTTTCTTGTTTGAAAAACAAAGGAGACAGACGTCAGCTTTTGATTCGTTGAGAACTACAGCTGTCTTGTGTGGCGACTTCTGAAAAATTTCTTTAAAATTTGATTTAAAAATTTGATTTTTCTCATTGAATTATTAGTTAAGTATAAATTAACGTGATTATTTTTTATTTATGAAGTATTATTTGGTAAAAATTTAGTGTAGCATTACTCTTAATTTATATTATAATAATGATTCTATGGTGCTTTATAATATTGTATTCTTTTTACTCTTAGATATTAGTCAAAAAACACAAAATATACTCCATGACATCATAACTTTTTTTAAGATACATATTTAATTAAATCGTTAATCTTTGACTGCCACTGGCATGAATCCAATCCATAAGCAAACAAACCAGTTCACGTTGGAAGTGAAATAATGAGGAAGATACAAATTAATATTACAATCATTTGGACAAGATAGTAACTTATTAGTGGATAGCCTGATTTTCTTCTTTCTTTCGTCCTTGTGATTACTGATGATTATCTTTAATTAAGTACGTGATAATACGTTCAGCTATCTGACCATGGAGGATTTCATGGTGGGTGAAGCAAGGCTCTCCATGTACAAAGCCACTTGAGAAGAGTGTACATCCCCGGCGAAGACGGCTCGGAAGTTTCTGTCTGCCGGATTGTAAATGACTAGTTTCCTTTGATGCAAGAGGATTAGCATCTCCCCGTTCTTCAAAATACTCAGAAGTGACATCAGCCCTAGGTATTCAGAATCCATCTTCTGCGGAATGGTAGTGAAAATAGACCAAGATGCCTTGACCCCGTACTCATTCATTAACCACACCTGGTAATCAGACCCATGAGGGCTGTGAAACATGCTCAGCCGCCCTCCTAAAACCCCCAAACCATAGAACGAGAAATTCTTGTCGCCGTCTCCCGGTAGGGGAACTTGCCGGTACGTCTCCTCCGTTATATCGAAAGAAACGATTGAGAAAGGCCTCTCATCATCACCGTTTGCGTAAGCTTGATCAGTAGTCTTTCCGCGGCGGACTGCCCAGTGGAGAGCCCCGTTGAGTAGGGTTCCGACAAGGTTGAACAGAAAGTAAAAAGGCAGGGTTTCGGACCTGGCTCTCCATGTATTGGTCTTCAAAGAATAAATGTCAAGTTGGGTGGCGAAAACTCCGGCCTTACTTGAAGAAGTGGCCCTCACTATTTTATAGTCTTCCTTGCGCGAATCGTAACCGAAGCCATAGAAGTAATCCTTGCCGGAGATTGTCGCCAATTTTGGGGCTGCATGAACCTGCCTGGTGGATGGATTATAAATCCTCCTATCTTCCGAGTCACCCCCCAAACACACTAGGCCGTTACAAGAGCCGCCAATCTTCATGTCTTTG
>VIEB01000509.1:0-137828 GCA_006547085.1 Malus baccata
GGATTAGAATGCAATTTTGTATTTTAAATGTGTTATTGTTAATTGGTACTATGTATGACTTGCAGAAACTTACATATGTGAGCCTGAAGTTCATAGACTTTAGATCAAAGATTTTAGGGGTTAGGACCCTGGGGGCGCCGCTTTAACCAAAAGGTTAACTATCTATCAATGTTCCCCATAGCATCCTAGCATATCATAGCCAACGTATACGATTAAGATTTGACAGTTGTTCGACTTGATCTCAACTTGACTGGTAAAGCAATAATATGGGTTAAACAAAACGAACAACTTCGCACAAACAACTAAAAAACTCATAAAGAGCAGATGAATGAAACAAAAAACAAGAAAAAAAATCAAGAGACGCACCTTAAACCTTGTCTCTCCAGATTCCTTGCCTATGCAACACTGGAGCACAAACTGTTGTTTTTTTGGACAAAGAGCACAAGTTGTTTGTCTATAAAGCCAACTACGTATATATGCCTTTTTTCCCCTTTCTAAGTAAAACAGAGCGATGGGAATTTGAAATTGTCAAAAAATGAAATCAAGAGGCACGGGAAACAACAAAATTGACAGAATGTAATATTTTTTTGTCTTTTGATTTTCGGATTCGACTTTTCACTTTTATAAGTAAAGGAAAGTAGATTAAGCAAAAGAAGGTTGCTGTGATGAAGAAACCAAAACCAGACAAGAAAAGGGCAATGGGAAGAGGGCAATGGGAAGAACAACTCTCTTAGCAGAACAAGATGAGATAAATAATGCATGAGAGAGATAACGTGGTACGGTAGAGAAATGAAATTAAAAAAGACTAAAAGTGAGGACTTAGTCTGGTATTTGGTAGGCAAGAAATGGCTGTCTTAGTTGACATCAATCTTAAATTATAACTTAATTTTCATGGCAATTATTTAGCACTTTAGACCATCTCCAACCCTGGGCTAAAAGCCAAATTACCCCCCCAAATTACCCCCCCAAATTACGCCCCCAAACACTCTCCAATCCATGCTAAAATTTTAGGCTAAATGCCAAATGCTATTTCTGGGCCAAATACCCCCCAGCTTCCCCCCGGGCTAAATGCGAAATGTTTATCGGAATTTAAATTTTTTTAGATTAAAATGTTCATAAAATTAATTTACAATAATCTACATATTTATTTATTTTAAAAAAAAATTGATTTAAGAAAAAAATTTAGGCTAATTTCATTCTTTAATAATTCCGGGCTAAAATTTTAGGGTAGAAGGGTTGGAGCAGAAAAGATGTTTCTGGGCTAAAAGCTAAATTTTTCGGGCTAAAAAATTTGGCTTTTAGCCCAAGGGTTGGAGATGGTCTTAGCGTGGGAATCTACACCAATTATTTAGCACATTTGATTCCTCGATGAAATTGTACTGGCTGTATTAGCTATGAAAATAATTTAATTTTATTCTATTATGTTGGGATTTGAATCTGATTCAAGTAAGCACTTGACCAGTAAGCGTTTTAAGTTGATCAATAAGCCTTTGGAGGTCGCATGATCACTTGATCAGGAAACCTCTGTTAGCCATTCACTCATTATTGAAATTTAAGTTAATATATCATTAATCACCGTAATGTTGTGGTTTAGTTTTTCAGTTACCCTTTTAATTAAGTTGCTCCAATTGGCCTGTAATTTGATCTCAACCATACAATTTCATTAAAGTCAATCCAACAGTCAAGAGGGTGCTTCTCCTTTTTTTAAAAAAAAAATGGGGATCCCTCTTGTTAAGGGATCCTTATATATATTAGACATATATAGACACACACACACACACACACACACCGAAACTTGAACATGTCAGCAGCGTGGAGTTGTAGTGGGCTCAACGCCTACCACATCAACAGTTGACAGACAAATTGACGGGTAAGCAAACGAGGTCTAACATTGCAATAAATTTGTACGTTGATGTATGACATTCCAATGTTCAAAGATGAGGTATGAGTTTGTTATGTGACCCAAAGTTGAGATGTTATAATGTCATTTTCTCCTTTTTATTTAAAAAAAAATGGGTGTGGAAGTGGGCGCACGCAATGCCCCATTATCATTTAACGATCGATTTGACAAAAAAATTAACAGAGATATGATATTATATTGAATCGTAAATTGATGTATGACATTGCAATATTTAAAAGATAAAGTATGAGTTTTTTATGTGATCCAAATGCTAAATCACATGGGGCATCAAGTTGTTGAAAAATAAGTTTCTAGCCAACTTATTGACACCAATCTCAAAATTTTATATTTATAGGCATGATTACTTCATTTATTATTTATTTACTTTAGGGATAGTTTAGTTGCGGTCCCTGGTTCCTGGTCCCTAACTGTTATGGACTCAAACCATATGCATTTTAAATTTTTGATTGAAGTCCCTCTCTTACTACATAAATGACATAATAATAAAAGAGATGCAATAATACCAATAAAGACTCAACCGTTTTTTTTTTCTTTCATTTACACTACCAATTTAATTATTCAAAATTGTTTACGGGTTTAGATAAAATAATAATAATAATAATTGCTTATGGGTGCATTCTAGATTATAAAAAAATAAAGGGATTTTTTTTTTTTATAAAATGAGTACATTTATAAATAAATTTTGGCTACATTACATATATATATATATATATATAATTGGTACATTTACATAAAAACGTGGGTACATTTTCTATAAAATAAACAATGGGTACATTTTATATTAAAAAAACAACGGTACATTTTAGATTAAAAAATAAATAGATTTTACATTAAAAAATGGGAACATTTTACATTAAAAATGGTACTTACAAAAAAAAAAAGAGGGATACATTTTACATATAACAAAGTGGTACATTTGAAAAAAAAAATGGATACATTATAAATAAATTATGGGTACAAATAAAAGGTTAAAAAAATTATGAGTAAAAATAAAATTTTAAAAAATAAGGGACAAAAAGAAATTAATATATGGGTACAAATTAAAATTTAAAATAAAATTGGTACTGTCACAGCCCGTCCCGAAATTTCATATTCGTTGATAAGAAATGACGGAATTGCCCTTAACGGTTGCTAAGGTACGTGTGACATGTTATTTGAATAAATGCATACTCTTCTTAATTCTTGGAAATAAATTAAAGGGATTGAAATTGTATACAATTTGTGTGGTTAGGGACTTAAGAAATTGGATTGTGATTTGTTTTGGGTGGACCACACACACATGGGACAAGCACTCTCCCCCATGCTCTATCTCTCTTCCCTCTCAGTTCACTCTTCCTCTCTCTCTTTCGAACTTGTACAGACGAGGACCAAAACCTTTAAATCTTCACGGATCGACGTTAAAAAGGTGAGTTCCTTCATCCTTGCAACCTCTTGAATCGAATGGTACTATTTTTAGAACTGGAAACCTTCGATATCACGTCGAAACCGTAACCCAGTTTGAAATCACTGTTCATGCACACGTAATGTTGATTTTCCGGGAATTCTAAGCTTACAGGGAGCTTAGTGAGGTCCCAAGGAAGCTCGGAGTACTTAGTTTGAAGGTTTTGGACGTCGGGATCACTAGGTTCAAAGTTGGCCGGTTTTCTTGGATTTTCTCCGGTGAGATTTCGTGTGTTTTTTAGCCTTAAAGTAGTATAACGTGATTCTACATGCTTAGGGCTTCATTTTGATATAAAGTGCGTAAAAAATGGTTGAGAATTGACGAAGAATAAGGAGTTTGAAAAATCTCCAGTTTTCCGGCGCCAGCGACTGGAGGTAGGGGTGACGCGCGTAGCACCGTGCCTATCCCAGCGCGTGGGGGCACGTGCGGCATTGGAAATTTTTTCTAAAAATTTGGTGATGACCCTGAGGTTATGTAGATCACTGTGGTATATTCATATACCCAAATTGAGCAATGTATGAGAAGTTATTAGCTAGTTTGCCTATGTGCTTTAAAATAACATTTTTATAGTTGTTTCACATAGAGGTGAGACCTATCCCAAGAACGAGCGCGTTCAAGGGCGTCACGGGGGTTACGACCCTTCGACATATCAGTGAGTGGGTAGAATTTTTTGTATTTACCTATATACTATTGATTTTCCCAGAAATTGAATTTTAATGAAAACAGGTTTTAAAATGCCATGCATGCATAATATGAAATATATGAATTAGTGATTGATGCATATATATATGTTAAATGGTGATGTGGACTCACATGTGAGTATCAGGTGAGTTTTATGTTGTTCATGAGATTTATTAATGATGTGAATTGTGTTGAGAGCGCATAACCTGCACCCCTGGTGTTAGTGTTTACATTATTCACCCCGCACCACACGCTCACCTTGGATCCAAGTAGGTGCATGTCGTACAGACCATTAGAGGGTTCCGACATGTCGTACAGACCATTAGAGGTGGTTCCGACTTGTAGGTGATTTTAGATTATTATACAGTTGTTGATGAGAGAAGCACTAGAGCGTATTCTTACACCATTCTTATCGTACAGACTATTTTAGGTAGTTTCGATCTATGTGCAGAGTAGTGCCGTACAGGTCACTATGGTGACTTCGGTTGGTTTGAATATTGAGCTATAGAATTAATCGTACAGGACCAGCTGTAGGGTCTCCGGTTAATTCCTTATTTCACCTATTATATTGATGCATCCTTATTCTGTTATTGACGCTTGTAGCATGACATACTTTTTGGTTTTTGATAAAAATTTGGATTTGAGATATTTGAAGAATTATATGCATATTATGTTATTTTCTGGGAAAGTATACAGGTTTTACAGCGAGGGGTTAGAAATGTTATTAAATGAAATGTTTTCGAAAAGCTTTGTTTTACTGACCCACTCAATTTTGTTTTACGCCCCTCCAAGTTCTAGTTAGCAGTGTTGGTGGCTCACGAGGATTCCCACGGTGTTCTAACAGACTACTTAAATGTAGGACTCACCTTCGGGTGTTGTAATTTAGTAATGGTCCTACTAGACTGCACCTAGTACTTATGCTCTGATTTTGTGTGTTTCACACTTAAACTCACTCTAGCATATTAATTGGATATTACTGCTAGTAGTTGGTTTTTATTCCTTCGAATTTCTCTTATCTTATTGCTTCCGCGTCGCACTTTTGGTTACGTCACGCCCACGTGACGGCCAGCATGCCTTGATTCTAGGATCGGGGTGTGTTAGATACTTTTTATAAAATGATTGCAAATTAAAAATGGATACAAACTAGAAATAGAAATATATGATAAAAATTTTAACCATAAATATAATATACCAAATGTAACGTTTCTAACACTAAATAAATATATTTAAAAATAAAACTTAATTATCTTGAATGTAAATATTTTGTTTTCGAATAATTAATAGTGTTTATTAAAACCAAAGGAACTTGATCAAAATTTGAAGAAATTTTTTTTTTATCCAATTAAGTAAAAAAAATAAAGATGATAACCTAATTTCTCATTTACTTTATCTTCTTCTGAAGATGAAAATGGTAAATTATATTGTATAATGGAAGGATGCCCAGGTCCGCATGTCAGCACATGTAGCCTTCTACGTGCTGGGCGATACAGAAGTCCGTGTTAATCTTTAACTATGGTAAAATTACAATTTTTCCCCATTGTGTTTGTACATCATTAAGATCGAACAATTAAAAATTACGTAATATAAAATATTTTAAAGTACTATATAATTTTTTGAACGGAAGACGAAAGTAGCAATTACATATATCATGTGTGTCGTCATCCAGAAAATAAGCAGGATGTCATGTTGTTGATGTAAAGGAGACTTGATAAACTTGTATAGCCAGCTGTCATAACGCTAGAATATGTATACGAACAAATCATTCAACTCTTATGTCGCTATATAGGAAATTAATAGAAAATTTTAGTCATTCAATAATAATAATTCAAGTGCAAAATTAAAATATTAAATCTATACTAATACCCACTACTAGCGAATTAACAGTTACTAGTTTGAAAGATTTGTCATAATGTTAGAAAATGGATATAAAACCAATAATTCAACTCTTATGTCGCTATATAGGAAATTAATTGAAAATTGAAGTTGTTAAAAATTTAATTCTCAAGTGCAAATTTAAAAAAAAAATGTTACTATGTCCACTCCTCTTTCTTATTTCCTCACCCCGCTTATTTTGTCACCCACCATTCTAGACAAATGATATTTTTACCACCTATTTTTACCATCGACCATTAAAAGTAAGAAAAATAAGAAATCATATTTTTACCACCTATTTGTATTATCTCTTTAATAGAGACGAGACTCACATGGGTTGGCAGGCCTTACCTCTATTAGAGAGATAATACAAAAGATGATATAAATAAATGGTAAGTGAAGCATTACTCACGAAAAATAGAATACTATTTTTACGCCCACCATTATTCCTAAAATAAGATTATATGTTAAATGATGAATTGCCAATTTAGTCCCTAAATTATCACCTGAGTGGTTATTAGGTCTCTAAACTATTTTTTTTTTAGAAAAAATCTATCTTTGAATTATAAAAATCTACCAATTACATCCTTAAGATCATATTCAAAACTACTATATTCAATTTTCCGTCAATTTAAGTCACGTTACTTACATGTAATATGACACACCCCGTCCCGAAGGAGGGCATGTTGGCCGTCACGTGAGAGTGACGTAACCATTTATACAGTTCGGAAGCTTTAAAAATACAATTACTAAGATATAACACCCAAGGGTGAATCCTACATTTGTGAATTCTGTCAGAATACCGCTGGATTCCTCGTGGCCACCAAAGCTCTGCTATCTAGAACCTGGAGGGGCGCAAAACAAAATTGAGTGGGTCAGTAAAACAAAGTTTTTCTAAAACATTTCATTTAAAACATTTCTATCCCCTCGCTGTAAAACCTGTATACTTTCCCAGAAAAGTAGTATATAAACATATATATATATCATCAAAAGCTCAAATCACAATACTTCAACGCTTTTCAGGAAGAATATGTCATTCCAAAATATAATATGAATGCATAAGTATAAATTAGGTGAAATAATAAATCAACCGGAGACCCTACAGTGGTCCTGTACGGCTGATTCTATAGCTCAATATCCCATCCAGCCAGAGTCACCAACTGTGACCTGTACAGCCCTACCGGAGTCACCAACTGTGACCTGTACGACACTACACTGCACATAAGTCGGAACTACCTATAGTAGTCTATACGACTAAGATGGTGAAATAATACGCTCTAGTGCTTCTCTCATCAATCATCTGTGCACATAATCTAAGGTCACCTACCAGTCGGAACCCCTCTAATGGTCTGTACGACTGGCATGTCGGAACCACCTCTAGTGGTATGTACGACTAGCATCTACTTGGATCCAAGGTGAGCGTGTGATGCAGGGTGAATAACATAAGCACTAACACCAGGGGTGCAGGTTATGAGCTCTCAACATAATTCACATCATCATTCATTCGTATAAACCATATAAACTCACCTGATACTCACATGTACGTCCACAATACCAATTCGCATATATATATATATATATATGCATCAATATCAATTCATATAATTTATAATATGCATCATGGCAATTGAAAACACACTTTTATATAAATTCAATTTCTGGGACAATTAATAGTATATAGGTAATACGAAAAACAAAAACTGCCCACTCACCTGAAGTAATTTCTAGGACAATTAATAGTATATAGGTAATACGAAAAACAAAAATTGCCCACTCACTTGAAGTTCGCCCAATAACTCCGTAGCACCACACATCAAGGCGTCATAACGATCAGCGCCTAGAACGATAATCAAATCAAACCTCAGAATTCATATCGATAAAATATATAACTTATATAAGACACGTCACTACGGAGTTCGATCCGGAAGATCTGCAATTCAGATTTCAAATCCATAACTTTCAGAGGTCCACAATATACCTCAAGGACATCATCCTAAAATTTCATTACCATCCAACGGTCGGATCTCCGTCAATTTCGAAAATCAAGTGACGGTTAACATTCTATTTTATGAACTTACAACTCTAATTCCGAAAGATCCGTAAATCGGATTCCCAATCCGTAAGTTCCTATAATCCTCAAATATTACGTATTACAACGTATCAAAGTTTGGTGACGATCCGACGGTTGGATCATCAATTCACATTTTCACCTAACCACGAATCGAAACGAACTTAGGTTCAATTACTCAATTTAAGTCCATCAATTATCAAAAATGAACCTAGAACCTTAAACACATGCTAAGAATGAAATTTGCGGGCCATTGGCCACGCGCCGCCGCACGGGCCGCCGCGGGTGGCGGTTGGCCGCCCCGGTTCGCCGGAAAATCCAACTATTTCCAAAAATTCTCAAAAAATACAGAATTGAAGATCTCAATGAGTAGAGCAAACTTTACACCTGTGGCTAAGGCCAATTTGGCCTGGAATAGCTCCAATTTCACCAAAACCGTGAAGAACCCTAGAATTGGGTGTTTTCAATTCGACCTTCAAATCAACTCCACCGTCCAATTCACTGCTTGGGATTTGTTCCAGGTCCTAAGGGGATGCTATGGGTGTTAGAAATTGAAAGAAAATGTTTCAAGTTTTGAAGAAATTTCACACTAAGCTACCGCACACCCCTCACGGTTTTAATCAAATTTCAAGGCCAAACTCCTTGATTTTTGGGGTGTAATAGGAAGAGGGAAGATCATAGAGGGTTTTCCAAGTGATGGATTGACGTAACTCACCGGCAAAATGGCGAAATTTCGACGGAAATGGGTGAAGAACCGGCGGGTCGCGCGGGTACACGGGTTGAGGAAAACCCATTTCTTCCTTCTCTCCTCCGCTTCTCGCCCTCTCTCCTTTCCTCTTTTCCTTCCTCTGGTTGGCCAGTCAGCTTCCTCTCTCCTCTCCCCATTCGGCCTCTCCTCCTTCTTCTCCGATTGGGCAGCTTTGCCCAATCTCTCTTTCTTTCTGTTTTCTTTTTCTTCTCACGCACACACACATACCAAACTTTCTTTCTCTCATCCCAACCATCCATTTCAAATTCCTTTAATCTGGGCCATCCAAATTTTAATAATAAAATTTATAAAATGCCCAAACTTCAAACTTTAAAATCTTTTTCGTTATAACTCCAAATCACGAACCGTCTGCGCCCACACGTCCGTAGCGACGAGTACTACGATGATATGTTAAGAAAAGAAATCTTAGATGGCATGACACAATGATTAACCTCGAATAATGTGCGTGCCTCAAAGGGCATTTTTTGTAAAATCCTTTATTAAAACTTTAAAAATTCTTAAAATTAGGGATGGACTGTCACATAATACACATTAGAGGGTAGATTGATATTTTTCATAAAGAAATGTATATGAAGTTAACATTGAAGGGTAAATTACGTTAGATTCGCAATCTATATGAAATGTTAAGGGCTTATAGGCGAAAAATGGACGGTATTACATTCTAAAGTGTGTCAAGTGACTTAAGACGAAAAATTGGATAAAATAGCTTTGAATATAATAGTAGGGATGAAATTAGCAATTTTTAATGAATTTAGGGATTTATTTTACCCAAAAAATAATTCAAAGACCTAAATTTCACTGAGGTAATAATTTAGAGATTAAATTGACATTTCATCATATAAAAAAAAACTCCCAACCACATGTTGGAGTGTGCAGAAATCAGCCGCACAACGATTTCCCCAAAATCCACCCGCACAACCACCCCCAACAACACAGCTATGCCTTCCCACCAACACCCAAAGCCAACCTCAGTCCCAAATCTTGTAGGACCACCACTAAACTTATAAACGGATCGGTTTTATTGGGTTCATGTCAATTTTAACCTGACTTGTTAAGTTAATGGGTCATTTGAATTTAACTCGTTAAGTTAACGGGTCACCAAAACCTAACTTGTTAAGTTAATGAGTCACCCGTTTAACCCATTTCACTCGTTAACAAAATTTTTATTTTATTTTTTATTTTACATTCCAATACTAATTACACGTATTTTGTTTTGGGTTGCTAAAAGAAAAAAGCAAATGACAATCTCATTTTCCCACACTAGCCCATATTTTGTTAATAAAAATGAATTGCTATTAACATTCTAAAAATATTATTTACACTTTAAACTTTTCATAATTAGAAAAAAAAAGCAAATGACAATCTCATTTTCCACACTAGCCCATATTTTGTTAATAAAAATGAATTGCTATTAACATTCTAAAAATATTATTTACACTTTAAACTTTTCATAATTAGAAAAAAAAAATACACTTACAAAGAGTGCAGAATGAGATTTTTAGAATGCTAATAATAG
Source organism: Malus baccata (assembly GCA_006547085.1). Lineage (NCBI taxonomy): Eukaryota > Viridiplantae > Streptophyta > Magnoliopsida > Rosales > Rosaceae > Malus > Malus baccata. The sequence goes on from VIEB01000509.1 coordinate 10,269, forward strand.
TTCCCAAATAAAAACCAAAACAAATATATATAAAAAAAAACAATATAATCATAAAGAATTGAAAAAGCCATCATGAGTTAGTAGCCCAGTGGTAAATAGCGGATTTCAAGGCTTCATTCAAACTAAAAACTAGAAGTCTCGGGTTCGATACCCGCTACTGGTGTGGAAGCCAAACTTGTGGCCAGGAGAGACTGAAATTCCTCCGTGAGTCTTTCCGGTCTTCGAAATAGGTGGATAATTGTAACTTGTCACCGGTTGTCTTCATTTTTAAAGAATAAATAAATAAAGAATTGAAAAAACAAGAAAAATAAATAAAAAATTAGGTACCCACCAGATCAAACGGAGAGTATGAGAAGTATGAGAAGTATGGAATGCACATTGTGGGCCACCCAGAAAGGATATTGCTTTCGAGGAGGGTTTACCGGCTATCTCTATGTTCTTCTGCTTCATTGTTACTTTTTGAAATAAGCTGCTTTTGCAAAAAGCTATCTCCTTTGATTGTTGGTATTCGATTGTGTGTTTGTAATTGGAGAATAGGATTTGATGTAGAAGAAGAATAGGGAGAGTGGAGGTCGGGACGACGGTTGTCCCCAGATCTTATTCTTTATTGGAATTACACAAACACTCAATTAACAAAGGTTAACGGGTCTTACGGTAGACATAAAATGACCCTGTTATTTAACGGATGATTATCGGGTTTTCTCAATTAACAACCCAACCGGTTAAACATCTATCGAAATAATAATTTTAACAGGCGGGTTGGGTCTAGTTAATGAATTAGATCTAAAGTGCCAATCACGACTCCCAAGTCTCCAACCTCCACCCATCTAGGCCTTCTCTGTACATAATTTGTAGTTGTCAAATTCAAATCAATATGACAAGCTATTGTGTGAGAGAGATGGGAAACATAAAGTGCACAAAGAAGGAGATGGATTGTCTACCCTCCTCTCCCTGTACCTTTTTCATGCCCTCTTGTTTTGTACGGTTACGGTTAAGTCATGTCAACATTTGCTTTTTGTCTTATTATTTTTATAAAAAAATTAATATAAAATGTTGACGTGGTTTAACCGTGACCGCACAAAACAGGAGGGCATGAAGAGGGTATGGGAAAGGGAGGGCAGACAATCCATCTCCCACAAAGAACTCCAACTCCATCATATCCAGCACAAGAATATGGCTGTCCCATGTTTATATTAGCCTCAGACTTCCTCAGCCAAGGCATCAAACCAGTGATGGGTTGGCTGGGAGGGAGAAGTTGGGTGATGGGTTGGCTGCCAAGGTTGACTGTGGGGTTGACGAGCATTTGTTTCATTTTTAATTTTATGTAGAAGTCTTCATTTGTTAAAATAATCTTTTGATTGGGTCCTTTAAAGTCATTTTATATGAGGTAAATTTATTAACAAAATATCTCTACTAATTAATTAATAAACACTCATTGTCAACCAAAATTTTATGAAATTACCAGTTTAACCTTCTAATTAAAATAGGATATGAATAAGAAATATGGGGTAGAAATGTAATTTCACACGACTAAATTTTGCTGTTTTTTTTTTCAAAACATCACCTACATGTAATCCTAACTTATCTCTTATTATAAAAAATAAAAAGAAACTTCTCACTCTCACGTTCTCTATTATTCCCTTCCTCTCTCATTCTATTTCAAAAACAAAAATAAAAAATTTTCTCACACACTTTGTGTGTGCCCATATGCTAGTTCTATTTAAAGTAAAGTAGTAAGAATTTGTCCAAAAAAAAAAAGTAAAGTGGTGAGAAAATTAAACAATGGGGTGGATTTAATATCTTTCTTAAAAAAATAATGGGTAAATTACATAGTAGCCCCTCAGGTTTGAGCTCTATTGCAATCTTATACAACATCTTTAAAACATTTCACTTTCATACCTCAAGTACTATTTTATTTCAATTTCATACAACCGTTAGATTTTCCATCCATGGATCTGTTAAATGCTGACGTGGCTGCCACATATATGACACGTGGCTGCCAAATGTCTGCCACGTGGCAAATAAAATAAATTTTTTTTTAAAAAAAAACCTGAAATTGGAAGAAGAAGAAAAAAAAAGAAAAAAAGAAAGGGACCGAACCCAGAAGAAGGAGGAAGAAGAAGAAGAGAAGAAGAAAGAGGAGGAAGAAGAAGAAGAAGAAGAAGAAGAAGAAGAAGAAGAAGAAGAAGAAGAAGAAGAAGAAGAAGAAGAAGAAGAAGAAGAAGAAGAAGAAGAAGAAGAAGAAGAAGAAGAAGAAGAAGAAGAAGAAGAAGAAGAAGAAGAAGAAGAAGAAGAAGAAGAAGAAGAAGAAGAAGAAGAAGAAGAAGAAGAAGAAGAAGAAGAAGAAGAAGAAGAAGAAGAAGAAGAAGAAGAAGAAGAAGAAGAAGAAGAAGAAGAAGAAGAAGAAGAAGAAGAAGAAGAAGAAGAAGAAGAAGAAGAAGAAGAAGAAGAAGAAGAAGAAGAAGAAGAAGAAGAAGAAGAAGAAGAAGAAGAAGAAGAAGAAGAAGAAGAAGAAGAAGAAGAAGAAGAAGAAGAAGAAGAAGAAGAAGAAGAAGAAGAAGAAGAAGAAGAAGAAGAAGAAGAAGAAGAAGAAGAAGAAGAAGAAGGAAAAAAAAAAGAAAGAAAGGGACCGAACACAGAAGAAGAAGAAGAAGAAGAAGAAGAAGAAGAAGAAGAAGAAGAAGAAGAAGAAGAAAGAGAAAAAAAAGTGGCAGATATGTTTTTTTTTTTTAAATTAAAAAATTATTTTATTTGCCTCGTGGTAGACATTTGGCAGCAATGTGTCATATATGTGGCAGCAACATCAGCATTTAACAGATCCATGGATGGAAAATCTAACGGTTGTATGAAATTGAAATAAAATAGTACTTGAGGTATGAAAGTGAAATGTTTTAAAGATGTTGTATAAGATTGCAATAGAGTTCAAACCTGAAGGGCTACTATGTAATTTACTCAAAAATAATCTCTACTAATACCCACTACTATTGAACCACCACTTATTAATTTGAAGATTCGTCCTTTTTTTTATCTTTCTATTTAGAGTTGACAGCACAAGCGATTAAAGTATTAAATTCCGAAAGTTATTAAGTGAATGCTAGTTGTTATTTTTATAAGAGTTGAATGTAACAAAATTCTTTAAACTATACCATAAATTGAGTTTTGATCTCTAAACTCTAGTAATTGTTGCTTTCGTAGTCGAATTGTCCCGTTTTGTACTTGTGAAAGTGTGGTCTAACTCCATTAATTATTATAGTGACATATATAGATTTTGAGGAGGAGGAATTCCTCAGGCTCACAATGAGCTAGTAATAATGTGGTTCAAACTCGCATTTGGCGAAAATCGAATCTAAGACCTCTTACTTACAAGTAAAGAGGAATATCACTAGACCGTAGTACTAAGTGACTGTGACATATATAGACTTTATCTCTACTATTATAAATTGTTTATATGCTTTTTCATAGATTTAAAAAATTCTTTTTTTTTTTTATGAGTTTAGGGCCAAAACTAAACTCAGTATAATTCAAGGATCTTTACTACAATTTAGCTTTTTATAAACTAGTTAATCCTTTTACTAGTGAAGGGTAAATGGAAGGACATGTAAATGGCGTGCTCAATGGGTAATGAAATTGGAAGAAAAGACAATAGCCGATGATCCAAAGATAGTTAAGGAAGTTCCAGTTCGGCTTCTTCACTACATTTTGCTAGATGGATTACTACTGTTTTATTTTAGGAATAATTTATTTGAAGTCGTATAACCTCTTTCTACATTTATCTTACTCTTTACAAGTATTTCCTCGTTCCTTCATAGACAAATACTTCTTTCCAAGGAGTAGAAAGTACATAGACCTTTTCAAGACTCTATAATTTCTGAAGGAAAACAACTTATACATTTTAGTCTAGCAAATAACTCTGTTGGCAGTGGACCATACTCTTCATCCCATATCTCTGTTTCCTCCGCCATTCTCATCTTGAGTTTTCAAATTTGTGAAATGAACCCTGAAATGTTAGCAACTCACTTATTTAAAGATACAGCACCTCCAATGGACTCCTTAGATGATCAGCTCGTTACAATTGGCGGAAAAGAGAAAAATCGAACTCCAACCATGCTACCTATCTTGCTCCTAGAAGGCATGGTTGGTGTAGAACTTCTATTCATATTGGCTCCTTATCATTATGAATCCCTACATTAGAAGCATGGTTGAAGTACAATTTTTATAAAGAGCTTCTAAAACGAATTTTTAGTTAAAATTGACATAAAAACAGAGAGCGGGATTAGATATGCTCTAACGGAACATTTTCAAAATTTTAAAGTCGATCTTTGTTTTATTGCTTAGTCTTCTAAGTAGATGTTAGCAAATCACAACACTTTTTAACCTCCGTCTATGGAGTTCATTTACAAGATGCATAAAAATTTGTCCAAGCTAGGAAATCTTACCTGCATATATCTTTTTTAAAGAACTTGTCAACAAACCTTTTTTTTCACAGAAGTGGGACGCATTAGTTGCAAATGAAAGCATACAGAAAGATAAATGAAGGTGTAAATCATCTTTTCATAAAAAATGTAGTATGGTGCAAGAGTCACAAATTTCTCCGTGGAGTCAATCTCATAGGAACGTATAAACCACTGACCAAAAGCCTTGCAGACTTGGCAGATGAAAGTTCCAAACCTGCTGAAGCAATCTTAATTACTTCCTGATTAACAGTAGCAGTTCAATAAATTGTCATAGAGAGCTCGAATAAAAAGCATACTTGTAATACAAAACAGTTATGCACAAGTGAACACAAGCATTTTCCAGACACAGACACGGGTACACACCACTATCACCATAACCATCATCATCACCGCTACAACCACCACAACGACATCCCTAACACACAATGGGTACTTAATCGGTCCATTGGTAGAAGAATGATGACAAATGACAATGTACCATCTTAGTAGCGAATATGTTGAGCAAGGGAAGTTGGATGCTGCCTTCACGGTTGCAAAGCACATACCAAAACTGGAGGATAGGTCTAGTGTTTTAGGTTCATTATTGTTAAAGCTCTTGAGTATAATTTGATATGGGGAGCTATTATTACTTTTCTGCCTGTTGTAGAAGCTATTATTGCACCACTATGATAGTTTGGGTTCGTTGTCAACATTTATGTAAGGAAGATGCTACTGGACTTAAAACCTTGAGGACAAGGTCTCTAATAATGGGAGGGTGTATTTCGGGAAGTACTCAGAGCATGAAAAGTAAAATGATGAATTGCAGTGCTGCTGTTTTCCATTCCTTTCCATCATGTTGAACACACAGCCTGTTCCCAATATGCATTTCGAGGAACCAATCAGTCAGAGATCTGTTGGGTTCGTCTCAAGCTCAACTTGCAGAGGATTGGTAAAGAGAATTAATAGCTGCTATTGTGCTAATCAAGTGGCAGCATTACTGTTCAATAGGATTTGGCAGATATTGTCGTGCTTCTTTCCACTGCCGCTGATCAGTCTGTAGATGTTGCAACTTGGGAGAGTTCTCAAGATTTGAAGCAGCGATTCCCAGATTTCAAGCCTTGAACACAAGGCTCCTTTCACGGAGGGGGTATTGTTATGATGTCAGATGGCATCATCTTGATTGTACACGTGTCTATTGCTAGTAACAGATTTGGGTTTAGTTGTTGGGTTTGTTACGTACCAGCCACAACTACCAAATAGTTACTTTAAAAAACTCTCTAAAAAAGTTGTACTCCAACGATAATCCATATTCTTTACTTTAGAAAGTCGTAATGACTATGAATCAATAATAACCAATAGGAATTAATGGTTTATTTAAAATAATTAGCATTAATGATAGAGAGAGCTCCTTTCTCCCTCCCTATATTTAGTAGCTCTTAGGTAAACTCCTATTTTAGGAGGTGGATAGGAAGTAGGGGTAGAAGAAAAATACAAAAAAACCGAAACCGATCGAAACCTAACAAAAAAAACAAAAAAATGAACATAGACCGAACATAATGTACTGAAAAATTTGGTACCAAAAACAGAACTGATACCAATAAATTCGGTACGGGAATCGGTTTGATATGTTGAGTATTTTAGTAATATCATACCATAATGAAATAAAAATTAAATATACGGTTTTTTTATTCACATCTCACATATTGTTGAATACCTCATATACTAAATACACCCCCTACATACATTTTTTTCAATTAAAATTTATCTTAGTACACCTCACATACCATCCCATATTACCTCACACCCCACACTTTCTACACATACCTTACACACACCCCACATCAAAGAAGAAGCAAAGCAAGACACAACTAGGTTTCTGTCATGAATATCAAACATCAAACATGAATGTTGTTTTCTCCCACGAATATCAAATGTAGAAAAGATGAATATTCATGACAAATGTGATAATTCATTTGATATTTCCACAAACGCGAGATTTCTTTCATCAAACATCAACCGAATAAGAACGAATATGGATGAATAATCATAAATGTGTAATTAATAATCACAACCATGTGAAAACACCCCACCGCAAGAGAAACTATAATTTCCTCCCATTTTTTGTTTAATTATCATATCACTCGCTTAAATAGTTCTTAGATTTTTCTGCACGTCTAGATTTCTGTTAGTTCTGGAGTTTAGGTCTTTCAATTTGGGCATTTCTGTGAATTAAGGGCTTGTTTACATAACTATAATTAAAATAGGAGGAATTGGATTGAGGAGGAATCTGAATCAAATTCTTGTTGAAACTGTTTACTTAAATGTTCAAGAATCGGAATAGGAATGAAACTGAATTCATAGAAGTTGTTTACTAAACCAACTGAATCGGAATAAAAATCAATGTGATTACTAAAATGCCCTTTTATAAAATTTTATTCTATATTTATTTTTAAAAACATTTAAACTAGTTATTTTTACTTAAACTAAAGATTTTTTTTTCTTTTCCTAAAGAGTTGAAGTCCACTATTGTGCAAAAGCCGAAGTAAGAGCCCAGCCACAATCATCTTCCCTCAGCGGAAGATAAAACCCAAAAACTAGACCTCGAGGTTGCGGTCGCCAAAGCAATGTCGCAGAAGGATGAGCAGGCGAGCGAGAAGCACGTCTACGAGATACTGACGTTGACGTCATCGTCCCGGAGCTACGTCCATGTGTGCGTGTTGGCGGTGTCAAAGAGGCTGGTTCATCACCTCTTGAATGACGGCAATCTGGTGTTTGGGAACGAGATCTCGTATGCGACCTCTAGATCTCCTGAACCTATCGGATTTTCGATTCCCTCACCCTACCAGAATTCAAGCTCGTGAGATTAATTTGTTGGGTTGAACGGCAGATTGATAAGAGAAGAGAGCATAATAGGAAGAGCAAATGAATTATGGATTCCCTCACCTTCTCGGAATTCAATTACCACATCCATGGAGGGAGTCCAATTCCTCCAATTCCAGGAATTGAATTCCATTATTTGTGTGGGTCCCACAAACTATTGATTCCTTCCAATTTTAATAAATACAAGCATGAACCGTAATCAGAATCGGACTTCTTCTTTTCTTTCCTATTACGGATTGGTAAACAAGCTCTAAGGGTTTAGGATTGATCACTGATGAATCAACTATGCCAACATTCACTATTTGGTCACCCTGTCACTGAGGCACGTCTTCAAACTCTGTACTACGTTTTAGTAGGTGACCTTGCATGTTGATTATTTCAACTTCCCACACCATATTCACGTTTTTCGGTTCAGACTCATGGTATGGGGACCTTTTCTTCATCCCCGTTTTGTCAATGAGTTTGCTTTGCGTCATACTGTATTGACTATTGGGCCGCTCCCCTCTGAGTTTCTCTCCCCTTTATCTGGAGTTGGAGCCGCCGCAGGGCGCTACTCGGCTCCCTGTTGCCGTCGTCTGTCTGCTGGGGCCTCACTCTCACTACTCAGTCTTGGAACTCAGTAAGGTGCCTTGTACCTGTTCGATAAATTGCCCCAGACAATCTGAAAGCTCTCTTTGGTACTAGTACTTCCTCCTGCCTTAGCTGGATCTGGCTCTGGTTGCTCGGCTGAGTTGCCTTGAACCTGCTCGACGAATTACTCCAGAGAATCTGCGCTCAACCTTGCTTTATGGTGTTGACAATTCAACACTGAATTATCATAGGCACAAATATCGTTTGTCCATGGGGTTTTCTTGCAGAGACGGCTATGCCGACAACGAATATGCCCCCCGCTCAAACAATTCTGAAGGCAAGGACTTTGCTTATGTGGTTTCCATCCCAATTGAAGACGTCCATCTCAGCGAACTTCCAACTCCGGTTGTGCGTGGGGACAAAACATATGTCAAAATTAGCGAGGATCTATACCAAGAACAGTTGAAGTTGTTTCAAAATAATCTCCTTGGGCGTTTGCTCCTAAAAAAGGGTTCTACGCCAATGAAGACCGGTGCTCTAAAATCTTGTTTAGAAGATGCATGGCATCCTACTGCACCATGGAACCTGGTTCCTATTGGTAAAGGTTATTTTGATATCCATTTCAATAAGGAAGATGATATGCGACGGGCATGGGGTGGCGGTACGTGTACTCTCGCTACTGGTTTATTCAGGTTATCAAAATGGACGCCAGATTTTAAACCAGGTGATGTTCTCCCGCAAACTCATGCTTAGGGATGGATTAAAATTTTTGGTTTGAGTCAGGAATATTGGCATCCTAGACACTTGATGGAAATTGCGAGAGGGGGAGGCACTCCCTTGCAACTAGATTCAGCTACAAGGGAAAGGCAGTATGGTTATTATGCACGTATATTAGTTGATGACAATCTTGCAGATGATTTACCTACATCTCTTATGGTTGAAAGAGAAAGTCATGGCTTCCCGGTTGGGGTGGTTTATGAAAATTTACCGCCCAAATGTAGTCACTGTGGTTTGATAGGGCACTTGGCTAATAGTTGCAGACAACTTAAACAGATGTCGAGAGGTCGTTCCTGTAGCAGGACGCGAATGGGTGGTAACATGGGGGACAACAAAACCGGAGATCACTCTCGCAGTCAACTGCACATGGAATATCGCCCCAAAATAGATACAACAATACCAATTAATGTCTTTTGTGGGTCACATGCTACTGAACCTCTTCAACAGGTTGATCAATTGTTGCCTGCAGGTATCTCCGTTGCTTGCCAGTATTTCTATCATTCTTTCACACGACTTAACTTCCATAGATTCCTCAAGGATATTAAAGTTGAAGTTAGATTTTCTAATCTACCACAGCTTTCAGCTTTAGAACTTCCAAGTTTGGAAAAACAGGCATATCGATGAGCCACAAATCCTTTACATGTGGGGGGATGTATTTCCCCGCTACTACTTCCTTGGTGGTCGTGGATTCTCCAAATTCTTTATATGCCTCAGCTCCGGCAAATCGATGAGCCACAAATCCTAATTCTTTGCAAGGAGCTGAAATCCACAGAGCTTTTCATGATTCTCTAAATTCTCAAAGAAAACATCTCACTTGGAATGTGATGTCAGACGTTTTCACAACAAATTCCTTCTTGTTGTCTCAACAACTCTGTCGGGAGTGGACCATACGGTTTATACCAAGTTGTGGAATGACTTACCTGAAAGATTATCAACGGTAATGGCATGCTTTAAAATATTTATCAAAACTGGACATCACATAATAACTTTAATATTAATAATTTAATAAAGCTATTTACTTTTACAAAGAAAACTAGTATGTAAAAAGCACATAAAATTTTGATAACAAAAAGATTGTGTATAAGTATGCTTACCTTCTTAATTAAAAAGAAAGGTTGTTTCATTGCCGTTGACTGTCCCTACTCAAGTTTGTTGTGATATGTTGAAAATTTAGAAGAAAAATCCTCCACACTATCACATTCAATGAAGATCAATTGGTTGAGTGATAGCCAATTAGAAACATGCAGCCCTAGATAAAAACTTCGAAGTTGAGGCAGATTATGAATCTCGTAGATGTTACTTTAGGTATTGTTTGGTATGCAAACGGGACGGGATGGGACGGAACAGAACGGAATGAGACGGGACAGAACGGGACGAAACGGAGAGGGAGCAAAGATGTCCTCGGATGGAAACAAGGTGGAAGAAGGAGACAAAGAGGTTATAATTTTGTATTCCACGAATGTGGAGCAAGTCGTTCCAGGGGGTGAGCCGGAATGAAAATTCATTCAAAATTCGTCCCATAGAACAGCACGTTCCACCCGTTTTAGGCGCACCAAACGTGGGACAGAACGCCTCGTCCCACTCTGTTCCGTCCAGTCCCACGTACCAAACAGCAGACAAAACGGTATGGGACGAGACATGACGGGATGAAACGAAGAGGGAGTAAAGATGCCCTCGGATGCAAACAAGGAGGAAGCAGAAGGAGACAGAGAGGTTATAATTTTGTGTTCTACGAATGTGAAACGAGTCGTTTTAGGGGGTGAGGTGGAACGAAAATTCACCCAAAACTCGTCTCATGGAACAGCGCGTTCCACCCTTTTTAGGCGCACCAAACGTAGGATGGAACGTCTCGTCCCACTCTGTTCCGTCCCGTCCCGTGTACCAAACGGTACCTTAGGTATCGTTTGGTATGCAGACGGGACGGGACGGAACGAAGATGGAGCAAAGATGTCATCGGATGCAAACAAGGAGGAAGAAGGAGACAGAGATGTGGAACGAGTCGTTCCAAGGGGATGAGGTGAAACGAAAATTCACCCAAAACTCGTCCCATGGAACAGCGAGTTCCACCCGTATTAGGCGCACCAAACGTGGGACGAAACGTCTCATCCCATTCCGTTCTGTCCCGTCCCACGTACCAAACGGTACCTTAGGGTGCGTTTGGTACGCGGACGGGACGGAACGGAACGGGACGGGACGGGACGGAACGGGACGGGACGGGACGGAACGAATGTGTAATTTTTGAAAAAGACATGGGGTATATTTGTCTTAAAATGGTAAAACATTGTGTTCCACAGACGTGGAACAAACCCGTTCCAGGGAGGAGAGGTGGAACGCAAAAACACCCAAAATCTGTCCCGTGGAACAACCCGTTCCACCCATTTTTAGCGCACCAAACGCGGGACGGAACGCCTCGTTCCGTTCCGTCCCGTCCCGTTCCACGTACCAAACGCACCCTTAGGGAACCCAAACTCGTGTCATTTCTCGTCCTTCTTCCTTTGCAACAATTTCCTCCATTAAACCACAATTCTCAACCTTCAACTTGCTTAGCTACTTAAGATCTTTGGCCATTGAAGCGGAGAAGACATTTTTCAAACTCTCACATGCTTCTACCCCAATTGAATTTAGATTTGGGCATTCAAAATCGTTCAGCTGAGTGGTAGATGATGTATCATACGTTGCTTGTACTAATTGACATTGCCCTATTTGTAATGTCTCTAGACCATTCAATCTTCCCATGATACTTGGCCCAAAGATATTAATCACACTGTGGCATCTACAAACTTCTATAATTCTGATCCTGCCAAAAGTGTTTGGATCAAGTTGATTGTGGAATATTATCTTCAACTTAGGTGAGTCCCATAAGTACAATCTCTCCAAGCTAGAAAACCCTACCTGTCACATATTCATTTTAGAACTTGTGGAGCAAACCTTTTTTTTCACAAAAGTAGGACTTCTCCGCATAAGTTGGAAATAGAAGAAAACAAGGGTATAATTCACCTTTCATCTAAGAGCTCAAAATTCTCCGAGTCAATCTCTCTTTTTTCTTTGTTGATTGTAATGTTTTCACTCTTAGCATCAAAAAGATGAATGTCTCCGGTTTAGTACAATCGTCTAGATCCAAATACTCCAAAGACAAAAAATTCAATGTAACTTCCTAAGCTGAATCTAGTGAGGTTCAGAAGATTTGCATGGATACACTTTAAATGTTATAAACTTCTTTTAAAAAAATATGCACTACGAAATGTCTCAAATCCCTTCGAATTCCTCAATATTTAAAATTATTTAAAATCAATTCTTAATTTCATACACCATGAATGTTATAAACTTCTTTAAAACCTTAATTAAATATAACCGTATTTTTAAGAATGAATGAGGATCCTCTCCGGATTCTCTTTGTGAGGATCATGGAGATCATCAAATTGTGTATGTTCATCATACATGTAGTCAGAAATTATTTTAAATATTTTTATTTAAAATTAAACATGAACAATACTTGACGAAAACTGGTTGCTCAATGTACGATAAACAAACACGATTTAAGGATATCTGAGATCCTCACAAAAAGGATTTGGAGGGGATACTCATTCTTCAAAAATTTTAACAAACCGTCTTAAAATCCTGGCAGAAATACCAAGTGCCATCAAGAATCTAATGCTCCCCTTTGATTTCTTTCTTTGGGAACTTTAACGAAAAGTTCACAATATTATTCACTTTAACGAAAAATCATGTTTTTACTCTAAAAAGTCAATCCTGGTATTATTAACTTTATCTTTTATTTTATCATTTTCGTTAAAACTCAAAGTTTTCAAGTCATTTTCATTAGTTTTTTTTATTTTTAATCCAGATCAGAGAAGATGAACGGACCATAACCTCAGACGACAGGAGGGGAACGTTTGGTTATAAGGGTGTGATATCCATACATCTCATTTTACTTCTCACACATCCTTTTAATTTTCGGTTGTCAGATCGGATGAATTGAAGAAGATTTAGAGACATAAATTAACAAAAGGTGTGTGAGAAGTAAAATAAGGAGTGTGGATATCACAACCTGCTTATATTCTGTTTTGTCGTTGGTTTCCCTCGGATGCACCAGTCTCAGTACAACTCGGCGGCTCCTCCCTCTAGTCTACGCTGCCGGTGTCCTGGCTCCGCCCTCCACCCGCCTTCCGTCCTTCCTCCGGTAACTGTAAGTCCTTATTCACTTGTCCTTTTTCTTCTTTTGCTTTTTCTTGTAAATTTATTTACAAGATTGTTTCTGAATTCTGATGTTGTGATTTTAGATTTGAGAATCAATGATGATGGGTTTTTAGTTGATAGATTTTTTTAGGGATTTTAGGATTTCAATAAATGCCCAAGTTTCTAATTTCACATAATTCCTAACTTTTTAGGGATTTAAAGGTTCAGTTGAGTTAAAAAGTAAATATGGGAGTTTTGAATAATTTCACTTGCACGTCTAATTTCAAATTTCTGAAGCGCTCCTGCCGAATTGAGCTTCCTGACTGGACCGACATTGTGAAGATGGCCACATTCAAGGAGCTTGCAGCAGATGAGCCTGATTGGTACTACATTAGATCTGCATCCATGTCAAGGAAAATCTACTTAAGGGGTGGTCTTGGTGTTGGTGCCTTCCGCAGGATCTATTGAAGGGAAACAGAGAAGTATGCAACTCTTTTTGCTTTGCTTTTTCTACTAAGCTTCTTCTGGACACAACTGCATAGTAGAAGAAAAAGTCGGGTTGTACAGGACTTGCAAAGTAGAAATGAAGATATGAAACGGATGTTTCTTGATCATCAAACAACAAAGACTAAAAAGATGATGAACGACTTTCTGAAAACAATTTTTATAATCCAAATCCTTGCTTGGTATTGAGCTTAGAAACATGCAAACATGTATGATTGAGACATTTTAACAAACATCATACCTGCACACTTTGAGCCCCGCAGAAAATGAAATGAAGATCAATTCGCTTGTTGAGTGTCTAGTGCCCATATCTAAAATGTCAAAAACTAGTAAATTTGTGTTTGGTGGTAAAGTTTTTGTAATATAAATTTTAAGATAGTAACAATGGGGGTGGCGATGGTGTTTGCGGCTAGAGTGGCGTTGGTGGTGGGAGATGGTGGTGACTGGCATTGCCATATCTCCAAGGTGTCTAGATTATTCAATCTTCCCATAAAGAAAGAGAAATGCATGAATAATATACCTTTTCTTCGAAAAGAAAATATTGTACGGCAGTCTCAAGATTCTCCTTCCACCCCTTCTCTTCAGTTTCTTTGTGTTTTGTAATACTTTCACTCTTACCATCAAATATGAATGCCCTCAGTTTAAGACAATCTTCTAGATGCAACAGCTTCAAAGACGGAAGTTCAAAAAATATAATTTCCTGAGCAGAATCTAGCAGGAGATATTGCAGTTGTAGATGTTTTAGCTTGCAAAACCTGTTATCTGTATTTACGTCGCTATATTCAACAATCTCATCCATTTTCTGACATTTGGATACCTCAACATGTTTGAGTTGTACAAGACGTCTAGCCATGGAACAAGAATCTAAAACCATCAAAGTTCCGTAAGCCCGGCAGTTTCATTCACCATAATGATTTCTTCGGCTTTTGTATATGTTGTTAGTTGTTTTTGAGTCCTTGCAGTTACAACAGAGGTGCTGCGGTTGGAGAGAAACCAATAAACTTTGGTAGAGTCCACAACGTCAGAGATGGTAATTTTCAGAACTAACAAGGCTATAAAGAGATAGTGACTCCAAATTTGGAAAGATATAGCCAACAATCACCAACATGGATGGTGTAGCTTTTCAACAATCACCAACATGGATGATGTTCGGAAGAAGGTTAGCATCTGGAACATGTATGTTTAATGCAGTTAGCTGAGACAAGTGCTTCAGCATCAGGAACATTATTTCTTCCATCGATCAGACCTTCCACCCTCCCATTGCTCAATGCTGTTTATTCCCATTCTCAAGTCTTCTAGTCTTTCCAAGCTTGATGAAACATTAGGTGGAATCAGTACAATCTCAGAGCAACCACTCAAATCTAACCGTAGACGAGTCAGTTGCCCTGTTTCACCGTGCAACTCTTTAACCTGGGAGTGGGCAAGGCAAGGCTGAGAATTTTCAAGTTTCTTAGCTCTCCAACTAGAACACTATCCCCCAACACGCACTGATCTAAGCACAATGTTTGAAGAATTGGTAAGTATTTAAGAGATGGAGATAGTGATGGAAAATGAAGCACAGTTAAATCCAACAATTCGAGCTCTTTCATCTCTCCGCGATTCTTCTTCGCAAAGCCAAGCTGAAAATCTTTTTGGGTATGCATCTCAGAGTGTAAAACTTTTCACTCTATAGATGTCAAAAGTAAATTACAAGTTGATGCCCGGCGAAGTCCCACAAGGTCCAAATGAATTCTTCCCAAATCATCATCTAAAATAACAAGTGTTCTTGTATTTTATCCTGTCCCATAAACAATTTGCCCTTACCGCCATACTCTGAGATTCATCAGTGTGCATACCGAACTTTTCGGCAATTTGATTCTGAATTTTCTCCAGGTCTTCTTTTTCATTGACATTCAGTATTATAACCACATCATCATCTACCTTATCTTGTGCCGGTTGTCTGAAAACTTGTTTGGCATCAAATTAGAGGACAAATGAAGTATGTGTTCTTCAAGTGACTCCTTAGGTTTGAAGGTTGATTCTGTAGTGAATTACGAATCCCACTTAACGTCCAACTGGAAAAACTGGGTACTTGATTATTTTTCCGACGACCTTGGGAATAATAATTGAAGGTAAGTCGAAACTCCATGCCACTTTCAGTTTAGTAATATATCTGTTGAACATAAACGAAGCCAAAAACATGGAAAAAGATGTAGAAATTTATGCAACAAAATAAAATGAAAATTCGAAAGACAAGAATAAAATGTGATTGAAATTGAATAATGGAACAGAAGACATACCTTAGCTCGTGAGAGCGAGACTAACGGCAAAGTAAAAGCAAAGTGAAGGTGAATGACAACAGCAATTGCAAAGTTGAGTTGTGAAATGAAATTAGAGGACAAATGAAGACAAGTGAAATAAGTGGGGTTTACCGTATTAAAACAAAGTTGGATGAGTTGCTATTTAGTAATACGGTTTAGCTGTATTTTTCTTTATTTGTAAGCGAGAAGTCTTAGGTTCCAATTCATTCTTCCCACCTTTAGTTAAGCTCTTTATGGCCTGATATTGTGTTTATTGATGCTCAATATTCATCTCATTTCACCTGGAGTCCAATTTGAGATAACTTGCATAAGAATCTTTTTTCTTCAAGCTCTCAAAATTACTCATTCCACACATTGTAGAAAGATGGTGATGGTCGAGCCTTAACAAAGGGAAGTTGCGCCTGTGAATTTTGGTTCTCTTTCGAAATAATTTTTTTTAGGGAGGTGGTAGAGATCGTACGGTCAAACGAACTGATTAAGGTATGGATGACGGGGATTTGATATGAGGAGGCAAGAAAGTGGCTTTCAAAATTGAAACATCGGTGGTGTATTTTGTGGAAATTATACCTATACTAAAACCGAGTTCAAAAACACCGTTCACCAACAGGAAAAGGACAAAAAACTAAGTTAAAAAACACTTAATGGACAAAAAAGGCCCCTAAGTTGCTTTCCATTTCTTTCTTGGGTTAATTACACAAACACTCCCTGAGATTGATCGAGTTTTCACAAAACCCATCATGTTTGAGACATTACACAAACACCCCTCACATTTTAGTGCCCTTTCATATAACCCCTTGAGTCAAAATTTGGCTTATGAATTTATAATTTACCCTTATTAATTACTTAAAACTAATAAAAGAACTTCATTATTATATAAAATAAATTATAAAACATTAAACATTTAAAAAACAAGAAGAAGACCAGGACAAAAGAAATTAAGAAAAAAAAATTAATTATTACTTTGAAAATAATATTTTACTAAAAAAAGAAGTTGTTCATGTTCTTCTTTCCCTCCCACCCGATCGAGCAACCACCTCTATCTCCATGTCCTCATTCTTCTTCCATCACCACCACCCATTCAAACTTTCAACAAACCAAAAAAACGATCATTCTCTAATAAAATAATAATTTAGTAATCAAGATCAAATCCCTACTATTTGATTCTGCACTAAATTAGGAATTTAAAAAACAAAAAATCATAGAAGCGGCGGAGAAGGGTCTATGGAAGCGGGGGAAGTCGGGGAGTGGATGACTTTGGAGGCTGATTGAAAATGGAAGGGAGGGGAGATTTGGGGGATTGAGAGGGGTTGAGAGACGGGGGAGATTTGTCCACATGGTCGTCTTCTTCTTCTTCTTCTTCTTCTTCTTCTTCTTCTTCTTGTTTTTTTTTTTTTTTTTGAAGTATTTAATGTTGAGAGCTGCAATAAAATGTTATTTTCCCACCTTCTATTATTCCTAAAATAATCCTATATATATAATTAGAGATAAATTTCTCTTAAAAAATATATATATAAACAAATAATATTACTCTCTTCTAAAAGCCAAAAAAAAAAAAAACAGTTTAGTATCCAAATTCCAATTGGCGTGAGAATGAAGAATTCTGGGTTTTCATTCTTTGCTTTTCCCCTTTTATTTTCTTTTTCATATGCATTTTCCATTTTTTCCACATATGTTGGAGATGACAAGCGGTCGTCACCATAATGCAGCAGCACCAGCAAAAGATTGTGACACCGTTGGTGGAACCTCCCCCGCCCTCACTATTGCCTCACTGGACCCTCCCTCTGCTCTATGTGGGAATTGGTTTCCGTAAACAAATTTACCCTAACCTAATGAAAACGAATCCGAGAAATTGTCATAGGAAAACGTGAAACAAATTACACCCTAACCTAATGCAAATTCAAATAAAAAGTCACAGAGCTATGCTTCAATTGTACGATGTCGACAAATCAAGATAACCCACATAAAATTATCTTTTATCTCTTCGACGGAAACATAATCATCTACTTCTTCCATAGAAACGTCATCTTCTAAGTTCATTCTTTTTGCTTTCTCTAAGTGATTTTGTTTTCTTTGAATGAAAAGAGATGGGAAGGATGAGTTAGGGTTTAAGAAAGACAAATTTTCTAAACATAGCGTGAAAGTTATCATGCCCAAACTTTTTTTTTAATAAAAAAAAAGTAATGCAAAAGGGGGTAACTATGTGACAACCCGTCCCTAGTTCTAGAATTTTATAAATTTTAAAGGTGTGAATTTACGAAAATGCCCTGAGAGGCGAGGGTATTGACTTACGCTGACCAATGTACAGTGAGACGTATGAAATATTCCTTTAGCGTATTTATGTAGTACTCGACAATACGGCCACGTAGATGCAAGTAAAAACGGATTGGGGGATTGATATTACCATTTATTATTTTACATTTTTTTAAGTACCATTACATTATTTTAAGAGTAACTTTGGTAAGAATTGAGGGAAGAAGAAGAGAAAGAAGAAGGGGGAACGAGAGAGAGCAGAAAGAAGGGCTGCTGCCCAATCAGAGGAGAGGAAGAGATGAGACTAACCATTCAGAGAGAAGAGAAAGGAAGGAAAGGAGGGAAGGTGAGAAGGAGGGAGAAATCAGGTCTACTCCTTGACCCGTGCGATTCGGTCGAGTATCAAGGCCAAATCCGTGCATTTGCCAGCCAATTCCCGGTGAATTGTGTTGAATCACTACCTGGAAATACTACCCTAACCCTCTCCTTTTCCATTTTCATCCCAAAATTAGAAGAATTTGGTGGTATTTTGAAGAAAAAACCGACGGTGGGCTGTGTGGGTGTATGACGACAATCCGTAAAAATTGAAGCTAACCCAACCAATTACCACCACCCGTAGACTCCCCTCAACCTCAGGAACAAAGCCTAAAAACTTGTGGAGGCGTCGGGGTGAGCATGGAGGTTGAATCGAAGCACACCCTATTTAGGGTTTCCGACGGATTTATGTAAAATTGAGGTGTTTCTCGGCCAAATTGGCCTTGGTCACAAGTATGAAACTTACTCTACTCATTGAGATCTTTATTTCTATAAATTTTGGTAATTTTTTAAAATAGTTGGATTTTCCGGTGAATTGGGGCGGCCGACCGCCACCCACGACGGCGCGTGGCCAAGGGACCGTCGATGCTACTCTTAGGTTAAATTAGATGCCTTGAGTTCATTTTTGGTAATTGTATAACGTAGGTTGATCGTTTGAACCTAAATCCCTTATGATACGCTCTTGGTAAAATGTGAATCGACGATCCGACCTTTGGATCGTCACCAAACTTTAATACATTATAGTACATAATATTTAAGGACCATAGAAACTTACAGATCGAGAATCTGATGTACGGATCTTCCCAAATTGGATTTGTAAGTTCATAAAATAAAATATTGACCGACACTTGGTTTTTGGCAATTGACGGAGATTCGACCGTTGGATCGTAATGAAATTTTAGGATGTTGTTCTAGAAGCATAATGTGTATCTTTGGAAGTAATGGATCAGAAATCAGTGCTGTAGATTTTCCGGATCGAATCTTAGGGGTGTGTTTTATGTAAATTATGTATTCTATCGAAAAGAATTCTGAAATGTGATTTGATAATTGTTCTATACGCTGATCGTTCGTGACTCCTCTATGTGTGTGCTAGGGAGTTATAGCGTAAACTCCAGGTAAGTGAGTCTTTTCCTTTCTATCGTATATATATGATTGATAATTCCATAAACGTTTATAAATTGATTATTGCTTATGATTACTGTGAATGTTTTGAAGTAATTATTATGAACTACGAATGTCTTGATCCCTATTTAGGGTACGTAGACAGTCTAACGAGATGTTAGATGCAGCCATTCAATAAATGAGACTAAATAATTGAGACAAAAGCCTTGTTTAGGGGATTAAGTAATGTGAGGGACATTTGTGGAAAATGTGAGATTTAACCTTATGAATTAGTGGTTAAATGTTAGTCATAAATCAATGTGTGAAGAATCAAGAATTTGAAGTACGGAAACGTAATTAATGATAGTTAATTAAACTAGTGTCTAGTTGGGCTTATCACCAATAATTATTCCCGAAAATAATTAAACTATATGTATGTATGTATGTATATAATTGAAAATACTATAACATGGTTGAGTATTAGATTGCATCATGGTTTATCTATATGTATATTACCTGCACATAATTATTGTGAACGCTTGAAGTACAAAGGTGAACATAGGATACCTGAAACACCCCGGCCCCGAAATAATTATTTTCAGGAATTAATTTTGTTGATAGGCCCAAATTAAAATCATAGTTAATTTATTTTCATTAATCATATTCCTCTAAGTCAATAATTCAAATCCTTACAAGTTATCAATATTTTCTTAAATGTCAAAAACATAACCTTAAATTAACAATTGAATTCATTATCATTAATCATCATTCTCCAAATAATTTCCTTCATCCCACGAGTAGTTCATAACCATTATTCATTTACCAAAACATACAATTTAACTTCCAAGTTAGAACCATTTCCTTCTCTTAGGCCAAAATTCCATTTTAATATTAATTCTCGATTATTTAATCTCACTCATTTTATGGCTGCATCTAACGTCCTTGTTAGACTGCCTACGTACCCTAAACAAGGATCAAGCCATTCGTAGTTCGCCAATTCAAATTTAATTAAATTTCGACATTTCTACAAATAACTAACAATCACTATCTAGCTTCAAACAAGTGTATCACACCAAGTGCTTACAAACTTTGGTTTCAGAACATCAAAATTAGCTTAAAAATACGGTGTCGACTCATTGGCCACGCGCCACCTATGGCGGTCGGCTACCCCGAATTGTCGAAAAATATCAATGCGTGGAGCAAGTTTCATACCTGCGGCCAAGTCCAATTTGGCCGGGAAACACCTCAAATTGGCCACGAACCGCCGGAAACCCTTGTTTTTTTCGGTGTTCTTAATTCGACTTCAACACAACTCCGACCAAATTGTACTAGAGATTCTCTAGTTGTGTTGAAGTCGAATCAAGAACACCGGAAAAAACAAGGGTTTCCAACGGTTCGTGGCCAATTTGAGGTGTTTCCCTGCCAAATTGGACTTGGGCGTAGGTATGAAACTAAGTGTAGTGGTGGTGGTTATTGTCCAAGTTAGCTTTTGATTTGGTGAATATTCACCCAAACCCGTCGCACCTCCGTGGGATTCTTCGTAAAATCGAACCTCATTTCATATGTTTTAAGGTGAACTTGGGAAGGGGATCGATTGGCCTTGAGGTAAAGGTCATTTTGACACTAACCCTGATGTCAACGATTGCCAGAGCGGGGAGATAGCACTGGGTCGGGTCGGTGGTTTCATTGGATCCGGTTTGGTCGGCTTCTCCCTTTCTATATATATATATATATATTCTTTTTCTCCCTCTCCCCTTCTCCTCCCGCTGCAACCCTCATTTCTCTCCTTTTCTTTATTCCCTCACCAACCACAATATGACACGTGGCACCCTCACAGCTACTCCAACAATTCTGAAGCCTTCTAGATTCAGGGGAAATTGACAATTTTGCCCCTTACCTTTGTTCGTTTCTATTTCACTCGTTATAACTCCGCTTCACGTACGGTTTGCGCCTACGCGTTCGTGAGACAGGGCTCTATTCAAAAATATAATTTGTGACCTTGAAAGGTCTACGGATTTTAAATAGTTAATTTTCAAACTTTAAACCTCGTAACTTAACTCACATCATAAATTCTCGAAAAATCATATAAAAGCTCAATAATACAAATACGTTAATTACAATAATTTCCCAATTCTATTTCTATAACCATAAATAGATTTATTTTCAGTTTTCTCCACGTATTTACAATTATGAATATCTAATTCATATATTTAAATTTTCAGGGAATAACATTCACCCCCCCCGGTTAAAATAAATCTTGTCCCCGAGATACCAACCATCGAATTACAAAAGAAATTTGAACCATTCCCACCATTCCTTTAATGGTGAATCAATCTACAATTTTATTCAAGCTTTATAAATAAATAATTGGGTAAAGTACAAAAAATTACCTCAATTATTGATCTCACGACACTTTCATACGTCTTCTTTTTAAAATGACAATGTCATACCTCATCTTACGAATTTGTGTAAATGTCATAACTCCATCAGTTTTTTTGTTATTTTCTCTGTTAAGTGCTGACTGGCTTAAATAAATTAATTAAATAATAAAAAATTAATTAAATATAATATTTAAAAAAAAAAATTAAAATGGCCTAAGGTGCGAGCCTGCCCTTTCCTTCACCCGCACCAACCTTCTTCTTCTCTTCAACATCCATCAAACCCAGAAACCTTCCTCCACCCGTCCCCCAAACCTTCCCCAACCCACATCCATCCCCCACATTTTCCCTTCCCCTACCTCTTCCCGTCCCTTTCGAACGTAACCTAACCCTAATTCCCCATTTTCAAACAGAAGCCCTAAACCCTATCACTCTGATTCTCTCACAGAACCCTAACCCATATCAGTATCCAGTTCCCCTAAGGTTCGCCACCGAGAGCTACTCCATAGAGAGATGACTTAGATATAAAGCCTACGCGGAACTCAAGGAATCATGGCTAAGGAGGAAGTACATGAGCCCAGAAAAGTCCAAAGAACCCGAATCGAAATTGACCCCATGGAAGAAACAAGTCAAATTTCAGACCCATCTGACCGATTCATGAAAAGGGTATTCCGTTCTCGCTCAATCGATGCTTGATTTCTCAACTGTGCTACGGAAAGAGAACCGCAACCCGTTGTCGAGGCTTCTGTCGATGCAGGAGATAACTCTGCCAGCGAAGAGTTAAGCGAAAGAGGAGGACGGGGTTTTGTCGAATTCAAGGGGGAGTAAATCGGCGATCGCGGGAGAGAAGAGGTGCAACCCACCCTCTCTCTCTCCTCTCTTTCTTACTTTTCTCCTCTCTCGCCGGACATTTGCATCCTCAAAACCCAGAAACCCTTCCCATCATTCCCACCCGTCCCCCTCAACCTTCATCCATCATCATCCCTCTCTCCTCAATGGCCCGAAAATTGACGAAACGTTGACACTTTTTCTCCCCAATGCCATGAACTCCCTATCCTCCCTCACGAAGCTATTATGCGTCCTACCGTCGATAATTCCGAAGATTGGATTCTCCGCCATCAAAACCCCGTCGTCATCCTCGTCGAGCTCGAGATGAAGCATCTGCTCGCTACTCGCCACATCAGAATCCGTCGATGTCCATACCTGAGTGGTACACACTCATATGGGAGCAGGATCCGATGATGTCCAACTCACTCATCGGCGACCCGACGTTCTCGAACGCGTCGAAGATTTTCCGATCGTCACGATTCAAAATGAGTAGGGTGCAGGAAGAGCTGCAGGTAGCCCAGATAGAGAGAGAAGAGAGAGAGAGAGAGAGAGAGAGAGAGAGAGAGAGAGAAAAAAAGAGAAAGAGAAGGAGTGACGAGAGAAAGGAGAGAGAAGGTGGTAGAGGAAGGTTGGGGGGACGGGTGGGGAAGGTTAGGGTTTTTTGTTTGAAAATAGGGAATTAGGGTTAGGGTTTGGGTTCAAAAGGGACGAGAAGAGTTAAGGGAAGGGAAGAGGTGGGGGATGGGGGGGGGTTGGGGAAGGTTGGGGGACGGGGAAGAGTTTGGGGGTTGTCGAAGAGAAGAAGAAGGTTGGTGCGGGTGGAGGAAATGGAAGGCCCGCACCTCTAGGCCATTTTAATTTGTTTTGTTTTTTTTTATTCTTAATTTTTTAATTTTTTAATATTTAATTATTTTTTTATCCAGTAGGATTAGTGAGTGGGCCCCGTCTCTAGCCACGTCAGCACTTAACAGAGAAATTAATAAAAAAACTGACGAAGGTCTGAAATTGTCACAAATTCGTAAGTTGAGGTATGACATTGTCATTTTAAAAAGATAAGTATGAAAGTGTCGTGATACCAATAGTTGAGGTAGTTTTTTGTACTTTACCCTAAATAATTTAACGAAATAACAATCTATTAATCAAACATTTGCCTTCATTTTAGTACTATATATTCCTTCCAAATGTGCTCGCATATTCCTTTGTACACTTCATACTCACATTCATGTTCTACTTCTACCAGATTAAAGCAACCCAGAGTATGCATGATTGATGCTTTCAAATGATACTCTTGGTAGTTAAAAGAATATCATTGGTACTCAATTCACTACATGCATGTGAGGTTCACTGACAAATTATGATTAACAAAAGATATCCTTCTCTCCTACACAATACGCCTCGCAAATTGCATTTTTAACTTTGTATATAAAATTAATAAGACGGCATATTCATGCAACACCAGCTAGCACAACCCACGCAAATATACACACACACACACAATCAAGTGCGGTTTGATCTGTGCTATTTTTTTTTGTACAATTTAATAATGCAATATTTCTTACCATATGTAACCCAAAAATAATAAATTTACTAGTTCAGTGGAAGAGGAAGACCAGGTAGGGCTTCCTCAAACCGTGGAACGAATCACATCTAAAGCCTTTACGAGAACTTCTCCATTTTTATGAATTCCAACCTCAATGGAGGGGTGGAGGCAATAGACATGGCGCTTTTGGGAGTTCTCATCATTTGCTTCATTTTTATTTATTTAGTTTTTTCGTTTCTCTTTTAAATCGCTTCAAAGTACAACCACAGATAAAAAAAAAATGATTGACTCGCACATCCAAAATACTATTCAAATTTCATCAACCAAGAAGGAGAAAAGTAAATATATTACAACCGTATTGGCCAACATCTCGCCATGAGTTTTATTCGTAATATCAAATCCAATAGTGACACTCATAATTTTGGCAACCAAACTAGAACCATAGTCAAAATTTCATTCCCATCCGATAAATCATCATGAGTTTAATAAATACTAAATTTCCAACCACATTTATCATTGGCCAAGAGATTTTAATATTTCTAGCCATACTTACATGGTCAAACAAGGATTTAACAACCATTTCTTTTATCTCAATCAGTGACTAGTAGACTGGAAAATATTGTAGTATACATGGCCAATACACCATTTTTTGCACAAGGAACTTTTCTTCCAAAAACACTGGGTCTTTGTGCCCATTCAATTCTCACAGGCCACACATGGAGCTTAATTCATTCTCACATCCACGGGCCCTTTTGCCCAATTCACACATCCACAGGCCATTTTCGCCCGATTCACATATCCACGGGTCTTTTTGCCCAATTCACATATCCAAGAGCCCTTTTCACCCAAATTCACATCCACGGTATTTTTCTGCCCATAACAATATTTCTCACTGGCACAGGTATAAAACAATTTCTTCCATCTACTTGTCACCATTCCACCATCATTTTAACATTCAAATTTTATTTTTCATAATACATAATATAATGTCAATCCAAATCACTTCACTTTTCATGATGATTCTCAACATGTATATATTTCACATAACTTTCTCATTACTCAAAGAACTTAGAAATAATGCATTATAAACGCAAATCACAATTCCCATTAACAAAACTTTCATAATTACCAAGGAAATTGCACCACAATCCTAATATAATTTTTATATATTTCACATAAAAACATGAATGCCACTTTATTCACAAAAACTGTGAAAATCATGCAACCCAAATGTATGTCATAATTCACACCATCAAGACTCAAGAATAATGCATATCGTAGAGCAGGATCATTTGCTCTGATACCATTTGTAACGCCCCAGCCCCGAAATAATTATTTTTGGGATTTAATTTTGTTGATGGGCCCAAATTAAAATCATAGTTAATTTATTTTCATTAATCATATTCCTCTAAGTCAATAATTCAAATCCTTACAAGTTATCAATATTTTCTTAAATGTCAAAAACATAACCTTAAATTAACAATTGAATTCATTATCATTAATCATCATTCTCCAAATAATTTCCTTCATCCCACGGGTAATTCATAACCATTATTCATTTACCAAAACACACAATTTAACTTCCAAGTTAGAACCATTTCCTTCTCTTAGGCCAAAATTCCATTTTAATATTAATTCTCGATTATTTAATCTCACTCATTTTATGGTTGCATCTAACGTCCTCGTTAGACTGCCTACGTACCCTAAACAGGGATCAAGCCATTCGTAGTTCGCCAATTCAAATTTAATTAAATTTCGACATTTCTACAAATAACTAACAATCACTATCTAGCTTCAAACAAGTGTATCACACAAAGTGCTTACTAACTTTGGTTTCAGAACATCAAAATTAGCTTAAAAATACAGTGTCGGCTCACTGGCCATGCGCCGCCACCAATGGCGGTCGGCTGCTCCAAATCGTCGGAAAATATCAACTATGTCCAAAAATTACCAAATTTTACAGGGTTGTAGATCTCAATTAGTGGAGCAAGTTTCATACCTATGGTCAAGTCCAATTTGGCTGAGAAACATCTCAAATTGGCCAAGAATAGCCGGAAACCCTTGTTTTTTTTTTTTTTGATGTTCTTGATTCGACTTCAACACAACGCCAACGCCCCAACCAATGCATGGGCTTTGTTCCTAAGGTTAGACTAAGTATAAGTGTAGTGGTGGTGGTTGTTGTCCAAGTTAGCTTCTGATTTGGTGAATATTCACCCAAACCCGTCGCACCTCTGTGGGATTCTTCGTAAAATCAAACCTCATTTCATATGTTTTAGGGTGAACTTGGGAGGAGGATCGATTGACCTTGGGGTAAGGGTCATTTTGACACCAACCCCGACGTCAACGGTCGTCGAAGCGGGGAGATAGCACCGAGTCGGGTCGGCGGTTTCATTGGATCCGGTTTGGTCAGCTCCTCCCTTTCTATATATATATATATATTTTCTTTTTCTTTTTCTTTTTCTCCCCATCCCCTTCTCCTCCCGCTACAACCCTTATTTCTCTCCTTTTCTTTATTCCCTCACCAACCACAATATGACACGTGGCACCCTCACAGCTGCTCCAGCAATTCTGAAGCCTTCTAGATTCAAGGGAAATTGACAATTTTGCCCCTTACCTTCGTTCATTTCTATTTCACTCGTTATAACTCCGCTTCACACATGGTTTGCGCCTACGCGTTCGTGAGACAGGGATCTATTCAAAAATATAATTTGTGACCTTGAAAGGTATACAAATTTTAAATAGTTAGTTTTTAAACTTTAAATCTCTTAACTAGTTTAATTTAAAACTTAACTCACATCATAAATTCTTGAAAAATCATATAAAAGCTCAATAATACAAATACGTTAATTATAATAATTTCCTAATTCTATTTCCATAACCATAACTCGATTTATTTTTTGTTTTCTCCACGTATTTACAATTATGAATATGTAATTCATATATTTAAATTTTCAGGGTATTACAACACCCATGTAAGTTCAAGTGAGCTTATGGTATTAGTTGAAATGATGGAGTTATGGCATGACTATATAATGTTTTAAGCAACTCCGACACTATCGTACAGGTTGCCCATGAATCGTACATGTTATGTTGAGATGCATTGAGAGCTCATAAACCTGCACCCCGGTGTTAGTGCTACCGCTTGTGGCCAGGGCACAATCCTTCACGTGATGTTCACCTCCCGCACCTTTCACTTACCTTGGATCCAAGGTAAGTGCACAGTCCTGTCATACAAACCACTTTAGGTGGTTCTGACTCGTAGGTGACCCGTAATTATTCGCACAGACTTCACGTGATCGTAGCACTTGAGCATATTTATTTACATCCAGTCCTGTCGTACAGACCACTTTAGGTGGTTCCGACTCATGTGCAGGTATATTTATTGAGCTATAGATTCAATTGTACAGGTCACAAGATGTGACTCCGACTTATGAGCTAGCTTATGTGATGAGATATGAATAAGTCGTACATGTCACAAGAGGTGACTCTGACTTATGAGCTAGCATATGAGATAAGATATGGATAAGTTGTATAGGTCACTATAGGTGACTCCGACTTATAAGCTAGCATTGATTGATGAGATATGGTTGTAGTTGTACAAGTCACCATAGGTGACTCCGACTTATGTACTAGTATGGATTATTAAGCACATGATTATTTATATTGTTGTTGAGCTGCTGTGTTGTGTACACTTATGGATTTAATGTTAGCGTACATTTGATATTATACTTATACATGGTGAATTCTCAGAAATTATACGGTTTTACAAAGAGGTGTTATTACAAAGATAATTATGGTTTCAAACGTTTTGTTTTTACCCACTCACATCTTTTGTTTTGCACCCCTCCAGGTTTTAATTGCTAAATGTTCGTATTGACGAGGATTCTTGGCAATCTCAGGATAGAAGGCTACTTTTGAGGGTATAATCCTTATCAATTCTACTGTACTTACTTATGCTCTAACGTCATGTGTGAAGTGGGTTCATTCCCGCTCACCAGCCCACTCTAGTATTTAGACACTCTTAGGTTCAAATTTATTCATATTTTTCCACATCTTTACACTTTATGACTTCGTCACATTCTTGGTGTCGACCAGCACAGCTCAATTCGAAGTCCTTGTGGATATTCCGGGTCGGGGCATATCAAACTAAGGTCCTTATTAGTCATTTTACAAATGGATAAATTTGTAATTAAAAAATTCATAAAAAGATGGGTGGGAAAATAAGACATTGGATGGAAATAACACCTCTCTTAATGTTTTTATAACTTTTTTGTATAATTATAAAACATTTCTTTATTAGTTTTAAGTAATTAATAAGGGTAAATTAGTAGGCCCGACAGTTTTTGACATGACATGAAAACGATACGAAAATAACGGGTTTCGAGTTAACACGATAACCAATCGGGTCATTATCGGGTGACCCGTTAATAACATGTTCTTAACGGGTATACACGTGGGTAACCCGTTAAGAAAAAAATTATTTTAATAATTTTAAAGTTTAATTACTAAAAGATTTATTATAAAATACAATAGCCATATTAATATATACAATATATTCTATATTAAATATATAGTTTTGTATTATTATTCTATATAAGTTTTTTTTTTAAATTTTAGTCATTATTTATTTTTATTATGAAAGTTCCTTATTATCATTACTAGGATAAATTTTACTTAACATGTTGTTGTCCAAAATTAAAATAATATATATATATATATATATATTTATATATATAATGACTCATAATGGAAGTTTTACAACTTTCATGAAGAGGTCAGCTTCGAAATCCAACACTATAATGCATAAACCTTAAATTTATATTTAACCGTCGATTGTCATTTACACTTTATTCTGCTTACTGAATTTCATTTTTAAAATTTTCTTTTTTGAAAATATGATCATTTGGCCGATGTAAGAAGATGAATGGTTCAGATCTTTGATATCACGTTTCGATATTTACGGTTAACTGGAATATGAAGTCGATGTCATATAGTTTGTAGAAACTTTATAAACATCAAGCAATATTTTCACTAACCGTAAAACTCTAAACATAATATCAACGATCCAAACTGTTTATCTTCTTGCATCCTCTAATAGATCATGTTTTCAAAAAAGAAAATCCGAAAAAAAACAAAATTTGATAAGAAAAATGAAGCGTAAATGTAAACAACAATCAACGGTTAAATTTTGATCTATGATTTATATGATTATAGTGGCAAATTTCGAAGTTAGGCTCTTCACGAAAGTTGTAAAGCTTGTCAATACGAGCGTTTATATATTTTTTTTCTATATTTTTTATACTTCTACATTAATTAAAAAACTATTAAAGACTTTACTTAAATAACAGCTGTAAGATAAATGAGAGTAATTATGTACCATTGGATTCTATTTCACTTATATTATTAGAAATTATCTAGACAAAAAAACCCCTCCTCTATTCCATTATTTTCCAATTTTACCATTTGATCAAAACAAAAACTATAATCCCTTTCTCTCTCCCCAAAACAAAAGCAAGGTTCCAATGTTCTAATGTTTCAATGTCCTTAATTTTGCAAATTTTTTGAACATTTGATATTTTGTAATGTTCTAATGTTTTTTTTATTATGCTCTTATTTTGGGTATGTAAATATATACTTAAAAGAAAAATGCGTTTTTATGTTTTGGATGTGACAATATGGTTTGTATATACTTATTTAGTATTATGTTTTCATTTGATTATTTATTGATTTAAAATATATTTTCCTTAATAGGTAACGAGTCTGGTCATATTACCTGTTAATATTATTAGGTCGATTTCAGGTCGGGTCATTTTGCCCGTTTATTTTAACGGGTGTTACACAACACGACCCGTTAAGATATCGGGTATGACACGAAAACGACGCGAACACGAAAAACACGATACGAATGCCTTGTCTAAAATTAGTAGATTTATGAACAAAATGTTGACTGAGGGTTTGTATGAAAGAAAATTAAAACTTGAGGGGGTGTTAGTGTAATGTCTCAAATGTGAAAGAGTCAAGGGGTGTAAGTGTAATTAATCCCTTATTTTTCCTACTTTGTACAATGGAATTACGAATTGCACATGCTATCCATGCGGGATCTGATTCTACAAAATCTCATCTCTTCTTTCCTTTGTGAGAACTCCACTCTTGCTTCCGTCTCACATAAGTCCGCCGAGGGTCGGCTCTAAGAATTTGAGGGTCCTAGACGAGCCTTTGAAGTGGGGCCTTAGAGTTTTTTTAACCCTCGATCCTTTATGCATTGATATATATATATATATATATATATATATATATATATATATGTGTGTGTGTGTGTGTGTGTGTGTGTGTGTGTGTGTAAAATTCGCTAAATACATGAACAAAGTATATTTCTACAATAAATATCGTTAAATTAATATCAAAGGAAGAAAGAAATACAAACATTACTTAATTTTACAATTCTCGTATTTTAGATGCAAATGTACTAATTAAGTTTCTATAATCTAAATTTTCAACCAATTTTTTTTAATCATAATTTTAGATTTTTTTTTTAATTTGATGCCCTCTGAAATAGGGCCTAAGGCCATCTTCAACCGAAGGGTCCAGATGGCCGAAAATAGCCCGAAAACCGTTTCCAACCGAGGGCTAGGCTAGAGGGCTGTGGAATCTGAGAGGGCCCCATGGAATCAGAAAGGGCCAAAGGGCTAGAAGGCTGGCCACTTCTAGCCAGCCAGTCAGCCATGGGCTGGCCATAATTTTTTTAAATGTGTCGGATTTCCTGTCGGTTATAACCGACATGAATTCTTAAGAAAATATTCAAATGCAACGACCAGCTAACTAGCCGTTGCATTTGAATTTTTTTTTTACATTTTTATTATTATTTTTTATTTACAAAATTTTTCATATAACTTCTATTTTTTCCTATAACTTTTATTTTACAAAATTTGTTTCATATTTTTTTTTAAATTCCATTTTTTCCTATAACTTCTAGTTCACAAAATTTGTTTCATTTTATTTTAAATTCTTTTTTTTCCTATAACTTCTATTACACAAAATTTGTTTCATATTTTTTTTAAATTATATTTTTTTCCTATAAGAGGTCACACTTGGTGCGATGGCAAGTGCCTTCGCCCATGAGTGGTAGGTCTCGGGTTCGAGACTTGAGAGCAGCCTCTCCATAAAATGGGGGTAAGGCTAGCCGACATTCACCTCTCCCAGACCCTACGTAAAGAGGGAGCCTTGTGCACTGGGTACGACCTTTTATATTTTTTTTCCTATAACTTCCTAAGCCATTATACAACATTATATAACTTCTATTTCACTTAGCACTTGGATTTGAATTTAAGTTGTAGTTTTTAAATAATAAATTATGTTTGGCCATATGGCCCTTTGGCCCTCGGTTAGAAACAGTTTTTTGTGACATGGCTAAAACGAGCTCTCTGGCCCTCTGTTAGGGACGGAGGCAAATATGACCATGTTCATTAAAATATTAATATATTGAAAGATCTTGGAGGGCCAGAAGGCTAAAACGAGCCATCTGGCCCTCTGTTAGAGACATAGGCAAATATGACCATGTTCATTAAAATATTAATATATTTAAAGATATTGGTGGGCTAAAACGAGCCTCTGCTCAGCTATTGGTTGGAAATGGTTGAAACGGCGCTACTTCGTCGGCCGGCCTTAGTCAGCCGAAAAGCAAAGAAGATCACGTTCAAACTCAATTCCCTTAACTCGCTGCGAGCTCTGAGGCACCTCAACGCCTCCCAATCCGCCGAGCGCTCACCACCTGTTCGTCATTAATCCTCAAACAGTCGAACCCACATCTCTCTCCCTCTCCATCGCCGTCTGCCTTCGCACCGTCGCACAATCTGCATGTCGTTCAAACTTCTAGAACAGCCGCAATCTCAGGTAATTTACCCTTTTGTGTGTATTGGGTTGGTGGGTTATTGGTAAAATCTGAATTGACTTGCATATTTGGTTTGGATTTTGCGTGTTTGTGGTTGTTGAAATTATGGTTTGTTTTTGGGATTTTATGGATTTTATGTGAAGTCAGTGGTGAAATTTGGATTCCAGTGAAGTTGGTCGTAAAATCCCTGGAATACCAAAACCGAAAAACCTCGAGATCGTTCAAGTTCTACTGCCGTTATGCAGGTAAAGCTTCCATTTCCATTTAAAATTTTCCCCGTTGAGGTAAACTCTCTGCCAAAAACTTCTAATTCATCCTTTATTTCTTTTTTCATCTGGGAATTTTTTTTTATGGATTTATATATATTTTTTACTGTTGAATTCGAACTCGAATCTGAATATGGATTCAGAAAAAACAAATTGAAGAATTTTTTATTTGCGTGTATGTCGGTCCTGTCACCGCATGATTTGATAATCCGACCGCGAAGCTAATCGTTTCTGTTTGTTTTTGGGGTTGCAGACCTGGACTGTCGAAGGGAGATGATGAAAAGCAACTGCAGACCTGGACTGTCGATGGGAGATGATGAAAAGCAACTGCAGGAAAGCAGCAATGGAGACCCGGCAGCAGCATATTCAAGTCTATCTGGGTAATCTCATGGCCTTCGACCCTCATCACAGCTTCCCTTCCATCCCCTTCTCTAAGTTATTTTTCTCTACTTATTCAATATATCTCTATTTTCTGGTAATATTTTTGTATACTTCTGGGCCTTTTGAAATGATTGCTTTTGAGAAATTAATTGAATTTTACATTTGGAAATTAGGATTTTATTTGGATTAATCCCATCAGTAAAGTGGCAGTCTTTAAGTGAAATAGTGAATTTTTCGCACTATGCTGATGGGTTTTTGTTCAGTGGGTGAAATTCTGATTTGTTTTTTCATGGTATTTAGGGAGGAATAAATGAAGGAATGTATAACGAAAGGGACCGAGTTGGTTTAAGCTATTGCGAATAGTCTTTTCAACTCACATTCAACTGAAGACATAGACAGTCCCATTGTGCAGTTGTTCGCTTCCTGAAACTAAACTGCCAAGATAGAAGCATCTAAGTCATTCCTCTTAGTTTACGATTCTCCAACGATGTTTTTTGGTAGGTTAGATCATGTATATGAGCATTTGATAGTGAATATTTGTGTGGTGCTTCACAATTGAAAATAAGTGGAATGGTAGTTTCAGGTAACTGTCGAGATTTTTGTTGATCCCCTTTTGTTGTGCTGCCAATTTATGGTTCCTATCATATGGTTGACTAAAATGTTAGTGCATGCAAAAAGGCTGTTGATGATGCTGGTTTTTTTCTGTAACCGATTTCAGAGTTGCTATTGTATTCTTCGCATAATCGTCTGACTGCCAATGGCATATTCTTTTGTTTTCTACAGCTGCCAGTGCCTAAACCTCCAACAAAATGGGAAAATTTTGCCATAACAAAAGGTAAATCATTACTGATACTACAGGAGTCGAACAATACCTTTCTTCCGTTTCTTTTTTCTTTCTTCCCCCCTTTAAGGCTCTGTTTTGGTTTCTCATATGTGGACATTTGGGCATTGAGAAA
Organism: Malus baccata; assembly: GCA_006547085.1. NCBI lineage: Eukaryota > Viridiplantae > Streptophyta > Magnoliopsida > Rosales > Rosaceae > Malus > Malus baccata. The sequence goes on from VIEB01000509.1 coordinate 43,812, forward strand.
TGTAGTTGGATTTAAGATTTTGAGAGATTGGAATATTCTCTAGGAAAATGACAAATTGTGGGGTTGGACCTGTCAAGTGGTTGTAAGAAAAGTCATAGGTATCCACACTCACCATTTTTATAATTGTTGTAGGGATTTCCCCTGAGAGATGGTTGTGTGAGACATTGAGAACCTATAAATTTGTGAGCTGTTCCATTTCTGAAGGTATCACTCCGGAGAGAGAATTGCTGCTAAGGTCCAAGTTGCAACTCAGGAGTAAGTTACCAATCTGTGCCAGTATTTCCCCACTCAAGTGGTTCTGGTTCAAGTTTAGAAGCTGTTGTTTTGTCATTTGTCCGAGCTCAGGTGGGATTAGGCCTGAAATTTTATTTCAACCCATACGCATATATGTGATGCATATGCATTTTCCCCACTGTGGTGAGAGTGTACCAAAAAACTGGTTCTCATTAAGAGTAATGAATTCAAGACTGGGATGAACACCAAATGCATTTATAATGTTCCCGGTAAATTGCTTCCCATCAAACAGGACTCTAGACAATGCCAAACAATTCCTCAAGCACTCAGCAAATACCCTGTTAGATTGTTATTGTTCACTTTGAAACTTGCAAAGAGAATCTGCTACACAACTCCGGTGACAGTTACAAAACCAAGCTCGAAAGCAATAGAAGACTGAGGAATTCTTACCAAGGTCAAGGTAATGAAGCTACCTGAGTTCGCCTATTTCAATGGAATTTTCCCTTCCAAGGGAATTTTGAGATAGGTCAATATGTTGCAGTCCTGACATTAAACCAATATCTTAAAGGATTTGGCTACTAACGTGTATTTGTACTTGGTAGACTTTGAAAATTCTCATTTTTTTGTTCTTGGTTATTTTCCCCTTAATCTGTTTTTGACCTGTTTGTACTTTTGGTTCAAGTCTGTCTCTTTATTTGGTTCAAGTACTCTAAGTCTTTTCTTAGGGTCTCTTCCAAATTTTTCCTAGGTCTTCCTCTACCCATTCGGCCCTGAACCTCTACCCCTAGGCCTTCTTTGCACATGTCCAAACCACCGTAACCGATTTTCTCTCATCTTTCCTTCAATTTTGGCTACTCCTACTTTACCTCGGATATCTACATTCCCAATCTTATCCTTTCTCGTGTGCCCACACATCCCACGAAGCATCCTCATCTCCGCTACACCCATTTTGTGTACGTGTTGATGCTTCACTGCCCAACATTCTGTGCCATACAACATCGTTGGCCTTATTGCCGTCCTATAAAATTTTCCCTTGAGCTTCAGTGGCCTACGACGGTCACACAACACACCGGATGCACTCTTACACTTCATTCATCCAGCTTGTATTCTATGGTTGAGATCTCCATCTAATTCTCCGTTCTCTTGCAAGATAGATCTTAGGTAGCGAAAACGATCGCTTTTTGTGATCTTCGCTAGATTGCTCCGGTCATTAGTGTGGATAAGTATATAAATGGATAGAGATAGAAAAGCAAACACAAGATGTACGTGGTTCACCCAGATTGGCTACGTCCACGGAATAGAGGAGTTCTCATTAATTGTGAAGGGTTTACACAAGTACATAGGTTTAAACTCTCCTTTAGTGAGTACAAGTGAATGATTTAGTACAAATGATATTAGGAAATATTGTGGGAGATTGATCTCGTAGTCACGAAACTTCTAAGTACCAGAGTGTGGTATCGTCTTGACTTGCCTTATCTGTCTCATAGGTAGATGTGGCATCTCCTCTGGAAGTACTCTTCCTCCATCCAAGGGTGGTATGTTGAACTGGTGGAGATGCACAAGGTAATGTATCAATTTCACTTGAAGCTTACTTGTAGTTTCAGGCTTGGTCAAGCGCAATACAAACCATGTAGTAGGAGTCCCCCAAGTCGCCGAGCTAGGAGATCTGCTGAAAGAGGTGACAGACAAGGTAAGCAATCAGAGCTCCAAGCAATCAGTCCCAGATCAGACGACCCTGCTGATATGGGATACTTTTGCTTTTGACAGAGCTATCTTGTAGGCAGCATGAAGGATAAAGAGAAGAAAAATGAGAAGAGATGATATGTGATACTTTTGCTTTTGAAGAAGTAACTTTTCACAGGCTTATTCTTGAACTGGGCTGGAGGGTTTTCTGGTTTCCTCTAGAGTATAAGGCCGACTGAAAAATTTGAGGGTCAAAACAAGTCCATCAAATCTAGAGTACGTTCGACCCTGCTGATATGGGATACTTTTGCTTTTGACAGAGTAGTGGATGTATCGGCACGTGTGCTGTTACGCTTGTCTCCACATGCTTCCTTGTATTCTTCTCACTTGCCCTATCTGTTCCTCAGGCAGATAGGGTATCTTCCCTGGAAGCATAAGATGTTAAAGAGGAGTACTCGAGAGCAATACCAGGTAAGTAATCAGGTAAGGGGTTCCAGGCAGTCAGTTCCTGACTGGAAGCTTGATTCCAAGTGCTGACTGATTGCTCTCTTTCTCCTTGTCTTGCAGGTAAGAACAAGGCCAAAGGAAAAGATAGGGAAAAAGCATGATATGGGATACTCTTGCTTTTAACCCTGATGATATGAGATATTCTTGCTCTAATATAGCTTGTTTGCAGAGGTATTATCGGGGGGAAAGAAAGCTGAATATTTCGAAAGGCTTCGTTGGGAGTGCCCTCTCAGATATGAGGAAGGGTTGAGCATTTTTGCAGGTCTGCTTGTCCGTTGGGGATGGAAGTCGACATATATAGGAGTCTCCCTAACAACAAGTAGTAATGCTATTCATTTACCCTGCTTGGTCATAGCACAGTAGTGGGAGCTGCCATCTTTACATGTTTTAACTTTGTCAGAGCACTTTGAAAAAATGGTCTGTGGTATCTGGAAAGCTGATGTTGCATGTGAGGATTACAGACAAGCTTTATCCAAGGAGACCCGGCTTTTGAAGTTGGGAAAATGGTGCCTCTTTGGTTTTCGAACAAGCAATCCTGTCGAGGATCTGGCTCTCGAGATTCGGAGAACGATGCCTCTTCGATTTTTGAGAAAGCAATCCTGCTGGGGGTCTGGCTCTCGAGATTCGGAGAGCGGTGTCTCTTTGATTTTTGAGAAAGTAATCATGTTGGAAGTCTGGCTCTCGAGATTTGGAGGGCGGTGCCTCTTCGATTTTGGAGCAAGCAATCTTATTGGGAGTTTTCTCGAATGTGAGTAAAGGTTGGGCATGTTTGCTAGTCTACCTTGCCACGAAGCACATAGATTGACACACAGGGACTTTCCAATCATCCAGCAGTGGTACTGTTCCTTTACCCTTGTGGGTAATAATATGGTAGTTAGACCTTCAAAATTTATGTGTCTAAACTTTGTTAGTGTTGTTTCTTTGCTATTCTTTTACCCTTCTTGGTCAGAGCAATGTAGTGGGAGCTGCAAGCTTCACGTGTCTCAACTTTTTCAGAGAACTTTGGCAAAGTTATCTGTGGTACCCATGAGCTAATGTTGCGTGTGGGAAGTGGGTGATTGAACAGTAAGATTCATGTGCTTTCTACTTTACCAGAAATCTTCGACAGAATGCCCATAATTTTCGCAAAGCTGAGTGTGCGTGTCATAGGTGCTGACAAGGCTGGAAAAGTAGGTGCCTCTTCGATTTCTGAGATCGGCCCTCGTGGTCTTTGAGCAGCCCAACTTTTGAGAAAGCAAGCGCCTCTTCGATTTCTGAGATCGGCCTTCGTGGTCTTTGAGCATCCCAGCTTTTGAGAAAGCAAACGCCTATTCGATTTCTAAGATCGACCCTCGTGGTCTCTGAGCAGCCCAGCTTTTGAGAAAGCAAACGCCTTTTCGATTTCTGAAGCTCTGTCGAGTGCAGATTTTTATAGAGGCTGGCATTAAGTTCCAAAGCACACTTGAATCTCTACCAGTAGAAGCTCCATTCTTGCACTTCTAAGATCTTGATTTGTCCGACCTCTTCTCTCTTCAACACCTTTGAAAATGTCTGGCCCCTCCGACCGTCGTTTTGACTTGAACCTTGTTGAAGAGGCAGCCACGCCTTCTCCAGACAACATATGGCGCCCATCCTTCATCTCCCCTACTGATCCTCTTACCGTTGGGGATTCCTTGATGAAGAATGATATGACCGCTGCGGTGGTGGCCATGAACTTTCTCACTCCCAAAGATAATAGACTACTTTCCAAACGGTCTGATGAGTTGGCTGTTAAGGATTCTTTGGCTTTCAGTGTTCAATGTGCAGGTTCTGTGTCTAATATGGCCCAACGCCTATTTGCTCGAACCCGCCAAGTTGAATCATTGGCGGCTGAAGTGATGAGTCTCAAACAGGAGATTAGAGGGCTCAAGCATGAGAATAAACAGTTGCACCAGCTCGCACATGACTATGCTACAAACATGAAGAGGAAGCTTGACCAGATGAAGGAATCTGATGGTCAGGTTTTACTTGATCATCAGAGATTTGTGGGTTTGTTCCAAAGGCATTTATTGCCTTCGTCTTCTGGGGCTGTACCGCGTAATGAAGCTCCAAATGATCAACCTCTGATGCCTCCTCCTTCTAGGGTTCTGTCTAGTACTGAGGCTCCGAATGATCCCCCTCCGGTGCCTTCTCTTTCTGGGGCTCTACCGACTGCTGAGACTTCTCCTAAGCAACCTTTATGAAGGCTCCCTCATGTTTGTTTATTTTGACTCATGGATATGTACCTATTTGTAACTTATCGGGGATATCAATAAATAAACTTTCCTTCATTTCAATGTATTGTGTTAAATACACCAAAGCCTTCTTCGCTAAGTTCTTTGAATTTTCTTTTGTTGAAGCTTGTATGTTGAAGCTTTGTGAGTGGAGCATGTAGGTTGAGGTAGTGTTCCCTTAATTTCCCGAGGGAGGAAAACTTCTCGGTTGGAGACTTGGAAAATCCAAGTCACTGAGTGGGATCGGCTATATGAATCTTAGAACGCCATTGTGCTCGGTCATGTGTCATGTCCTTCGTTAGATCCAAGTACTCTAAGTCTTTTCTTAGAGTCTCTTCCAAAGTTTTCCTAGGTCTTCCTCTACCCCTTCGGCCCTGAACCTCTGTCCCATAGTCGCATCTTCTAATCGGAGCGTCAGTAGGCCTTCTTTGCACATGTCCAAACCACCGTAACCGATTTTCTCTCATCTTTCCTTCAATTTCGGCTACTCCTACTTTACCCCGGATATCCTCATTCCTAATCTTATCCTTTCTCGTGTGCCCACACATCCAACGAAGCATCCTCATCTCCGCTACACCCATTTTGTGTACGTGTTGATGCTTCACCGCCCAACATTCTGTGCCATACAGCATCGCCGGCCTTATTGCCGTCCTATAAAATTTTCCCTTGAGCTTCAGTGGCATACGGCGGTCACACAACACGCCGGATGCACTCTTCCACTTCATCCATCCAGCTTGTATTCTATGGTTGAGATCTCCATCTAATTCTCCGTTCTTTTGCAAGATAGATCCTAGGTAACGAAAACGATCGCTCTTTGGTATTTCTTGATCACCGATCCTCACCCCTAACTCGTTTTGGCCTCCATTTGCACTGAACTTGCACTCCATATATTCTGTCTTTGATCGGCTTAGGCGAAGACCTTTAGATTCCAACACTTCTCTCCAAAGGTTAAGCTTTGCATTTACTCCTTCCTGAGTTTCATCTATCAACACTATATCGTCTGCGAAAAGCATACACCAAGGAATATCATCTTGAATATGTCCTGTTAACTCATCCATTACCAACGCAAAAAGGTAAGGACTTAAGGATGAGCCTTGATGTAATCCTACAGTTATGGGAAAGCTTTCAGTTTGTCCTTCATGAGTTCTTACGGCAGTCTTTGCTCCTTCATACATATCCTTTATAGCTTGGATATATGCTACTCGTACTCCTTTCTTCTCTAAAATCCTCCAAAGAATGTCTCTTGGGACCCTATCGTACGCTTTCTCCAAATCTATAAAGACCATGTGTAAATCCTTTTTCCCATCTCTATATCTTTCCATCAATCTTCGTAAGAGATAGATTGCCTCCATGGTTGAGCGCCTTGGCATGAACCCGAATTGGTTGTCCGAAACCCGTGTCTCTTGCCTCAATCTATGCTCAATGACTCTCTCCCAGAACTTCATTGTATGACTCATTAGCTTAATACCCTTATAGTTCATGCAATTTTGTACGTCGTCCTTATTCTTGTAGATAGGCACCAAAGTGCTTGTTCGCCACTCATTTGGCATCTTTTTCATTTTCAAAATCCTATTGAAAAGGTCAGTGAGCCATGTTATACCTGTCTCTCCCAAAACTTTCCACACTTCGATTGGTATATCGTCTGGGCCTACTGCTTTTCTATGCTTCATCTTCTTCAAAGCTACAACCACTTCTTCCTTCCGGATTCGACGATAAAAAGAGTAGTTTCTACACTCTTCTGAGTTACTCAACTCCCCTAAAGAAGCACTCCTTTCATGTACTTCATTGAAAAGATTATGAAAATAACTTTTCCATATGTCTTTAACCGCGTTCTCTGTAGCAAGAACCTTTCCATCCTCATCCTTGATGCACATCACTTGGTTTAGGTCCCTTGTCTTCTTTTCCCTTGCTCTAGCTAGTTTATAGATATCCAACTCTCCTTCTTTGGTATCTATTCGCTTATACATATTGTCATAAGCCGCTAACTTAGCTTCTCTCACAGCTTTCTTCGCCTCTTGCTTCGCTTTTCTATACCTTTCACCATTTTCATCGGTCTTATCCTTGTATAAGGCTTTACAACATTCCTTCTTAGCCTTCACCTTTGTTTGTACCTCCTCATTCCACCACCAAGATTCCTTTTGGTGTGGGGCAAAGCCCTTGGACTCTCCTAATACCTCTTTTGCTACTTTTCGGATACAACTAGCCATGGAATCCCACATTTGGCTAGCTTCCCCCTCTCTATCCCACACACACTGGGTGATTACTTTCTCTTTGAAAATGGCTTGTTTTTCTTCTTTTAGATTCCACCATCTAGTCCTTGGGCACTTCCAAGTCTTGTTCTTATTTCTCACTCTTTTGATATGTACATCCATCACCGACAGCGATGTTGATTAGCCACGCTCTCTCCTGGTATAACTTTGCAATCCTTACAAGTTATACGATCCCCTTTCCTCATTAAAAGAAAATCTATTTGTGTTTTTGACGACCCACTCTTATAGGTGATCACATGTTCTTCTCTTTTCTTAAAGAAGGTGATCACATGGAATTGAATATTTATAACCAAAATAATTGATTTTTCTAATTTGCCCAAATTGTTCAAATTAGGTAATTTAGTGTGCTTTTATGTGCATTTCTGGTATGATCCTTATTTGAAATGAATTGAATCGAATTGAATATTCAGTAAGCTTTTATGTGCATTTCTGGTTTAGTCCACAATGGCAACGTGCGGGCTAAAATTACTAGTCCTCTCTAAATTCTTGTTAGGAGCTCAGTGGAGATGTTCTTAAGTAGATTGGAAATGATATTTTCATGTATCACAAGCAGGGGCGGATCCACAGTGGGGTCGTCGGGGTCGCACGACCCCTTGGAAACCATGGAAACAACCTTGAAGCTCCCATATGCGACCTCTTGGAGCTGGGGTCGTCGGGGTCGTCAGGAAGAGGAAAGTGGAGAATATGGGTGGGAGGTTACTAGGAAAGTGGAGAATATGGGTGGGTGGGAGGTTACTGCTGTATGCTTTTTAATTATTTTTTATTTAGCCTTTTCAATATCTGGATTTTTAATTCTGTTTTTAATTTTGTTGATGTTTCACTCTGTCTAGGAGGTAGTGGTGTTAATGGAGTCGTGAACTTTGAGAAATTTAAGGGATAAGTCTTCCACTTTTCCTTTTAATAGAATCTTCCAAATGTGTTTTTTAAGTTGCGTCATAGTATTATTTTAGTAACATTTTTAATAAAAGAATGTCATTAAAAATTTTACCAAATGTCATTAAAAATTTTACCAAGTGTTAATAAAAGAGTTATAGACTATCACTGTAAAGAATATTTCTTTTGGGATGATGTTTTTTAAAGGTCCTTGAGTGATGGCTTATATCGATTTCAAGCATTCAACTCTGTAACTGATAGTCTTAAAGCTCTTACTGCAATTACTAAAGTTTCAATGGATATTTGGCATCAAAGATTGGGCCTTCCATCTATTAAGATACTAAATAAATTGGTTTCTAACTCATGTATTTCAATATATAGTAGCTCAAATAAATCCTTTTGTTTAGATTTTGCCTTAAGGAAAATTTTTAGGCTTTCTTTTATATCTGCAACTTGTCATACAAGCAAGCCTTTAGAACTACTTCATACTGACCAACACCTATAGCCTTTGTCCATGGTTTTAGGTATTGTGTCATCTTTTGCAGATGATTACACCAAGGATTGTTGGTTCTTCCCTTTGCAATGTAGATCCGATGTGTTTTCAACATTTATGCAATTCAAAACCCTCATTAAGGATAAGTCGTGCACTAAGATAATTACTATTCGATCTGATTATGGTAGTGAATTCTTGAGTACTGGATTCTCTAATTACTTAGTTGAGCATGGAATTCAGCATCAACTTAGCTATCCTAATACTCCAAAATAGAATGGTTGTGCTAAGCGCAAACATATGCACCTAGTTGAAACTGTCATGAATATTGTTAAGGGTCCACTTAGGAACAAAATGGGAGATCAATGGTTGAGTGATAGCTTGCTTGTTTATATTGAGAGATATTTTTGCTTGTATTGAAATTGAAGCTATAATGCTTCGTTTTCAAAATATGAAACATCGTCGTGGACAATTATAGTTTGTAATATTGTTTCCATTATGAATTATGAATGAAAGTACTATGATTTCATTTTCAATATGTTTTTCCATCCTAAATTTTTATTTGAACTTTTACACTGCGACCCCTTGGGGTAAGATTCCTGGATCCGCCACTGATCACAAGAAGTAAAATACAAGAAAAAAAGAGGCAAAACATGGGAAGAAATAAAATGAGTATTTCATTAAATTTAGTAGAGTGCGCGAGGAAAATAGGGAAGAAATAAAATGAGTATTTCATTAAACCAATTCACGGATAAAGAGCCCCAGAATCATTTAAACCAATTTAAGCCTACATTTTATGAATGAAATATACACACATACACACATCCTGATTTTTAACAATCCCCACACAAATAAGAAGAGCACTCCAGTATAAAGCAGCTTCAGAGACACATGCACTGTATTGCATGACTCACACAAGCACCACTTGTAATGCATCATGTTTACAGAAATTGCACAAGCATTATTTCCCAAACACCAAGACCGAAAATGTAGCGAACAAAGCTCCAAATACAAATCACACTTTTACGATGAAACACATAAGTCAATACAAGCATAACATGACATGGAACATGCATTAGTTCCATCCCAATTTGCATTGAGACCGCAGCTTGCAGGCTTATATCAAACAAGATGAGATCGGCCAGGGAACCAAGGCTGGGCACAGGCCATTGAGGGGAGAACAGAGAATAGTTAGAGCAATTAACAAGAAAAATTAGAAATAAGTATACTTAAAGTAGCAACCACAATAACACCAAAGCCAAGATAGCGGATCTCCAATGCGTATTTCCTGACTCCCAAGTAGCAAAGGTTTTCTCCATCTAAAAATTTGAACACACCAATATGATTTGCGTGGAATGTGTAGTGTGGTCCAACTGATCAGAGTGCCTTCCAGTCAGCTCTCCAGGCTGATATTTCTTCCTTTAAAAGGAAGAACAAAAGGAAGAGGAAAATAACACACAAACACGCAATCGCACACAATCGGAAAACCTTAACATGCCAGCCAAAATATGAGGATTCCTTTTTGGCAGAGAGTCTTGCAATTGTAACATCTACATTTGAATCCCCAATCATCAACTGGTCCTGTAGAAATCTATATTTAGTTGAACATTACAAATAAACACAAACTTTTCAATATGAAATCTGACTGAACAACTATGAATATGATGAATAAATCAGACCTTTAAATTTGACGGTTCAAGGTTCAGAAAAAAAGCTGAAAAATTGGAGAGTGAAATAAATAGATGCGTACTTAGTGAATGAAGTACTGACAGTTCGATCATTTTCCTTTGAATCACTTAGGGCTTGTTTGATACTCTACTTGAATCCAACCTTTTAAACTCAAAAACAATTTTCAAGTTTTAGGCCTTAAAAACTTGTTTGATAAGACTATTTTCAAAAACTGAACTTAAGACTAACTAAAAAATATAGTCTATTCTCTAAAAACATAAAAAATGAGTTTTTAAACTTAAATTCACTCATTTCTTTTCTCTCCCTCCTCCCCTCTCACTCCAAATCTATCTCTCTTTTTTCTTCTCTCTCCTTTTTATTTTTTTACCTTTTTTGTCTCTTCTCCAATCAGCTCTCTTTATTCTTTCGGTTCTTTCTCTCTCTTTTTCCTCTCTATCTCGTACGACGTCCGATCCTCTCTTTTCTTTCTCTTTCCTTTAATCATCTCTTACTTTATTTCCTTCTCTCTTCTCTTTCTCCCTCTCCTACGACCCTCTTTTTTTAGATCTCTTTGTCTATTTTAAGTCGTAAGATTTAAAAATTTTAAATTTGACGGTTCAACGTTCAGAAAAAAAAAAACTGAAAAATTGGAGAGTGAAATTAATAGATACGTACTTAGTGAATGAAGTACTTACAATTTGATCATTTTCCTTTGAATCACTTGGCATCCGTACATCATCAATTTCCTCTGCTATTTGTAGTCTTTCTGGTCTTGGATCACTTTGGAGTAACCCATCAGGAGAAATCTTTAACTCAATCCGCTGACAGTTCTTGACCATCAAATTCTTGGACTGTAAGGATGGGACCTTGAAAATGCAATTTCCAGTGCAAAATCCTTGCAGACTTGGTAGATCACGAAGTTTCAAATCTTGCAAGCAACTGAAAGTAATCTCATTTTCTGCATCATCTCCGTTGCTTGCCACTATTTTTACCATTCTTTCACAGTACCCAACATCCAACACCTGGAGTTGCTGCAAATTCTTAGCCACATAATAAGGTATTAAGTATTGCAGTCCGTGACAATCCAATATGATCAAAGTGGTTAGATTCCGAAAAGATATCAAAGTTGAAGCTAGATTCTCTAATTTGCCACATTTTTCTAGCCGTAGGATATTCAAGTTTGGAAAAACAGGGCCCCCTGATTGGGAGTTCTCTTTTCCTAGATGTATCAGCTCCGGCATATTGTTGAGCCACAAAGCCTTTACACGTGGGAGGGTTCCAACTTCATGTATTTCCCCGCTACTACTTCCTTGGTGGTCGTGGACAATTAATTCTTTCCAAGGAGCAGAGAGCACACAGAGCAGTTCAATATTCTGGAAATTCTCAAAGAAAACATCTGACTTGGGATGTGAAGTTGCAAAATCAATTCTTTTTAGTTTTCTGAACAACTCTGCCAGGAGTGGACCATACAAAATCTCTGTGTCCTCGTCCAAAATCAAGCATTCCAAGTTGAAGAATGACTTACCCTGAAATATAATAAACGGTAATGGCATGCTTTAAAATATTTGAATATGAAAAGAATTGTATTGTGTACAAGTATGGTTACCTTGTCAATTAAAAAGAATGATTGTTTAGTTGGCTTTGGGTAGCTCAACTCAAGCTTATCTTGAGATGTTGAAAATTCGGCAGGCAAAATCTCCACACCACCACATTTCGTGAACTTTAAGTAGTGGAGTGATGGCCAATTAGAAACATGCAGTCCTGGATAGAAGCTCCCAAGTTGGGGCAGGTTATGAAATTCAATCAATGTTACTTTAGGGAACCCGAACTCCTCGTATGTCGTTTGTGATCCTTCTTCCTTCGCAACAATTTCCTCCATTAAACCACAATTCTTAACCTTCAACTTGCTTAGTTGCTTAAGATCTTTGGCCACTGAGGCGGGAAAGACATTTTTCAAACTATCACACGAGTCTATCTCAATTGAGTTTAGATTTGGGCACTCAAAACAATTCAACTGAGTGGTAGTTGATGTGTCATATACCATTTGTAGTGCTTGACATTTGGATATCTTGAGATGTTTGAGTTGCCCGAGACATTTAACCATGGAACTCGAAAACAAGAATCTTAAACTATCACATTGATGCACAGTCAAGGTTATTAAGTTGGACATCAAAACCTGCATAGTACAAAACAAAATTCATATTTATTTTAGAAAATTAAAGTTAACATGGTTGTAACCGTAAATGTTCCAAATGTGCAAACATAAAGTAAAGGTAAAGGTCATATATTAAAAAAGTAAGCTACTAGGCTACTAGACAGCTGTTAGTCTTTATACTTTCATTACTTAGCAAAGAACAAATTGAAGTGTAATAAAACTATCTGAAAAAAGAAATATGGCGCCAAAATTGGAATGTTTGGATCCTCTTAATGAGAATTCCGAGAATCCTTCAATCGTGCCCACTCATCGTATATCGTACGGTCAGAAATAATTATAAATTTTTTTATTTAAAATTGAAAATATACAGTACCTAACAAAAATTAGTTACATGATGTACGATTAACGAGTACAATTAGAGAATCTCTAGTATCCTCAAAAAGAGAATCAGGAAATGATCCTCATTCCCAAAATTGTGTCAATTTAATTCCAAATTTTAACTATTTTGTTTAAATTGATACCAAAAAAAAAAATTATTGTGAAACTTTGGTGGTAGGTGGTGGTCTCTACCGTGATAGGGCCGAGTTCAAATTTTCTGTACTTAAAACGAGTTTAGCTTCTCTATGACATGTCTCTTTACCTGACACCTGGTCACAAACTTAACCTAACATGACCATGTCAACTACCAATAAAATTAAATAAAAATAAAAACAAAAGTAAGGAAAAAGAGAAGCCGGTCATCCTCCTTCTCCCTCTCTTCCCCAAACACAGCAGCAGCAATATCAATTGCTTCTCCTTCACAAAAACGATCTCCTATTGCAAATCCTTGGGGTCCTTGCCGTTGACCGTGCAGCCCACAAAAACGCAGGTTCCGATAATCTCCTTCACCGTTCCCGCAAGCTCCTTCGGCCATAGATCTGTTCCTCATAACCTTGGCGATCTCGATGACGTCATCAAGGGAGATGCTGCTGCTGTGCTTGAAGAGGTGGTGGTCCGTGAGGGAGGGGGCGGTGATTGGTGGCGTTGGGAAGGAAGGGGAATGGGAGAGGTACACAGTACGCTGGGCTACGCTCTGATTTTTTATTTTTTATTATATTTTATTTGAACTTGTTAGTTGAATCAGTGCCTAGGGAAAAAAAATCTTAATATCAAAACCTGAACTAATATGTCATTTAAATGGTTTTGGCTTATTGAAAAAATAAATAAATCTTAAACATTTGTATTTTTTTTCTAATTGAAAGAAAAAAAAATTATTTGGTCGAAATTCGAAGAAGAAAAGTATTTGGAGAAAGAATCATGCAACCATTTTGCTAGAAAAATAACAGAGAAAGTACCTCCTCATTATTGAAAAGTCTCGGTGGTCCACCAGCTTCATCCTCCAACACGATTTCGTCGGCATTTGTATCATTCGTTAAATGCTTGCCCTTGGAAGAGAAACCAATAAGCTTTGGTAGATTCTGCAGTGTCAAAGATTTTAACTTTTGGAAAGGGTTGCCTATGAGTTGTCCATAACATACACTTTTCAAACTCACAATGTTTTTAAGAGATAGAGATTCCAGATTGAGGAAGACATTTTGAGAATAACTCCAACCGACGGAGTTAATGACATATGTGACTTCGTCGTTGTTTTGGACATGGAGATGCGTCAGTTGATTAACAGCTTCACTGTCAAATAGATAGGAAATAATATTCACAATCTCCACCCCATCCAAGTACAATTGCTCACATCTCTTTACCAGCAACTTTATACCTCGATCGAACTGATTACTGCTGGTGAGCTTGAGTTTTAGCATGTTAGAGGAGGTTGCAAGGATGTTAGGATACTCCCAACAATCACCGACAAGTATGGTGTATCTTTCTAACTTATCGGAGAACAAGTTGGTTGGAAGAAGGTTAGCATCTGGAATGTGTACGTCCAATGCGGATAGATGAGATAAGTGCTTCAGCTCTGAAACGCTGGCATTGCTTCTTCTGCCGTCGACCAAACCTTCACCCTCCCATCGCTTGAAGCTTTTTATTCCCATCCTCAAGTCTTCTAGTCTTGTCAAGCACGATATAGCATCGGGTGGGATCAGAGCAAGTTTAGAGCAACAGGTCAAATCCAATAATTGTAGGCTAGTCAATTGCCTTATTTCTTTGGGCAATTCTTTAACCTCGGAGTGTAAGAGGCTAAGGATTTTCAAGTTTGTTAGCTGTCCAACAAGAGCTATGTCTTCCAACTCGCACTGATCTAAGCACAATGTGTGGAGATGCTCTAGGGATGGAAGAGACGGAGGTAGTGACGGAATACGGAATTTGGTTAAATCCAACACTTTGAGTTCTTTCATCCCTTCAAAAAATTTGCTTGGGATTTCCTGGGAGTTGCCCATATAATTATCGGACAAGATTAACAATTTTAATTTTGGGCATTCCCAAGGTACTTCAGGAAGCCTGGGGATCTTGCAACCTATTAAGGACATCCTTGTACATTTTTGAAGGAAATCCTTAGCTGGCCATTCTTTAACCTCATCTCCATATGCTTTTGAAAAGGCCTTTTGATCATCAGATGCGATCCGGAAAGCAACTTCTCGTACAAGCTCATGCATTTTAACAGTCCTATCATCATTACTGTCCAGCAATAGGCAAGAATTTTTTAGTTTTTTAACCATTCTATTCAATGAAATCCGTGCCTCTTCCACTGTCTCAACACTTCCAACCAAACACAAACCCATAGCACAGTGCAACAAGTAAAAGACATAAATGGTGCTACCCCCATTTGCAAGAATTCCGCAAAGCAAGAACAATTGCTGAAGCTCTTGATCTTCCAATCGTTTGTAACTCCACTTTAGAGCCAAGAATGCTTTTTCATCCAATTCTTCCTCGGCAAATCTTTTGAAGCTTTTCAACGCATCTTTCCATTCCTGCAAACTACTATCCTTTAAAGCACTTGCAACTGCAACAACCAAAACCGGCAAACCTCCACATTTCTTTGCTAGTTGGGTTGCTTCTTTCTGTATACGGTTGTCTTTAACGACATTACCTGCCACCTTCTCAAACAAACTCCAACTTTCTTTTTCTGTTAAAAATCCAAGTGGAAATTCTTTATGCGTACGCATATCAGATGATAAAACTTTTCTTTCTCTAGAAGTCAACAATAACTTACAGTTCAGCACACTGACGAGTCCCATGGCCTCAAAGTCAATTCTTTCCAAAACATCATCTAAAATGACAAGAGTCTGCTCCTCTTTTATCCTGGCTCGTAGGAGATTCGCCTTTTTTCCCATATCCTCAGATTCATCGTCCATCCCCAACCTTTCGGTAATTTCCCTTTGAATTTTTTTGTCTTCTTTTTCTTTGACATTTATTATTATAACCACATTACCAAATAACTTCTCTTTCACAGCTTCTCTGTAAACCTCTTTGGCAAGTGTTGTCTTCCCAACGCCCCCTAATCCGTACACCCCAATCCTGTTGATATCAGGGTTTTTCAGTTCCGTAATGATATCCTTCACCATTGAAATCCTTGATTCAAAGGCCATGTAGTCGTGGGAGGCTATGCCAGATATGTCTTCTACGGGAGCATCGTGAGAAAGACTCTGAAACCCTTTTTTTTTATTTTCATGTGCTTCAATCTTTTCCATCAGTTTTGTTGACTTCCTGCTACGCTGATGATAGGATATCAGATTAGGACATATGATGAGACACTTTGTCTTTGCACGGCCTTGATCATGCAAGAGTGCTTCTGCCTCCCCATTGGTATTCTTCGCATCGGACAGCCATTTCTGGACATCAGCTTTCACTTTTTGATTAACTTTTCTTCCGACTTCATCAACTTCATGATTCATCTCTTGTATGACAGTGTCAAAATCATCCAATTTACTCCTTAGATCTTCAAGGTTGCTTTTGTAGGAAATGATATAACCCACTTGGCGTGCAACTGGTCTAATTGTGTAGTCAATTATTGTAGGAATAATTGCAGTGAGTATCTCCATCGCCATGGCACCTTCAGCTTACCAAGTCGTCTGCTTCTCTGATTTGTTGAATATATACGAATCCACAACGAAAAAAATTCAAGATACGAGAAAGGAATCCTTTATTTTTAAAGCAGATGAAATTTTAAAAAAAATGAAACAATAGGTCATACCTTAGCTCATGATCAAGACCACGCTTGAAGAAAAACAGAGCAGTATGCAAATCTTTTGGTTTTCTTTTGGTTTTGGAGAAATCTGCATAGTAAAAGCAAAAAGAAGGTTATACCACACTTGCAAAGTAGAAGTCGAGACCATGAACAAGTTTTCACATACAATTATTATACTAAAAAAATTTGCTTGGTACGGAATTTAGGCAACTGTTTTCAAATCTTAAAAACTATGAAAAACATATATAATGTGCTTTGAATTTCACTGAAACATTTTGACAAACACCGTATCAGCACACTTAAAGCCGGTGCATGAGGCAGATATCGAAATGTAGAACGATTTGCTCGTTGAAGACCACCAAGGCTCGTTAAACACTGTATCACAGAGCTACTGAGCTATATGGTACGACGGAGTTGACCCCCGATTCTCGCTAGCTGACCGAGTTAACTCTGCCAAGGCTCGACGAGTTCTGGAGGCTCATGACGAGCTCTAGTTTACAAGAGAAATCTGAGGCCATCAACTGCGAAATCCAGGCAGTCATGAGCTCGAGCAACGCAAGGTCAGGAACAGAGACAACCTTCCTCTCTCTCTCTGAAAGGTCGAGCAGAGCGAGGAGGCTGGCAAGTGTCTGATTTTGTTCATTTTAAAAGAATTTTTATTTTATTTTATTTACAAGTATGATAAATGTAGAGGTCGCACTTGGTGCGATGGCAAGTACCTTCGTCCATGAGCGGTAGGTCTCGGTTTGAGACTTGGGAGCAGCCTCTCCATAAATGGGGTAAGGCCAGCCGACATTCACCTCTCCCAGACCCTGGATAAAGTGGGAGTCTTGTGCACTGGGTACGACCTTTTATTTACAAGTATGATAAATGGCAGCCATGGTGATTGGTCCTAGACGAAGGAAGGTGGAGGAAAAATGGTGAAAAAGTTGCAGGGAGGAAGAAAGGAGGTGTTTGGTAGTGTGTTAATTATTATAATAGCAGGCGCCTTAAACTTAGGGGGTGTAGTTAATTTGGATTTTAGAAGATTTTAATGGATTTTTTTTAAGTGATAGATTTTAAAGGATTTTAATAGACTCTACAAATCTATATGAATTTTTATTATAGATTTCTATAAATTTGTATGGACTTATATCATGGATTTCTATGGATTTATAGCTGATTCCTACAACATAAATGATAGGGTAAATTACATAGTAGCCCCTCAGGTTTGAGGTCTATTGCAATAGTATACAACATCCTTAAAACTTTTTACTTTCATACCTCAAGTATTATTTTATTTCAATTTCATACAACCGTTACATTTTCCAGAAGAAGAAGAAGAAGAAGAACAAGAAGAACAAAAAAAGACCGAACCCCCTGCAACCTAGAAGAAGAAGGAGGAAGAAGAAGAAGAGAAGAAGGAGGAGGAGGAGGAGGAGGAAGAAGGAAAAAAAAAAAGGACCAAACCAGAAGGAGGAAGAAGAAGAAGAGAAGAAGAAAGAGGAGGAGGAGGAGGAGGAAGAAGAAGAAGAAAAAAAAATGATCGAACCCCCTGCAACCCAGAAGAAGAAGAAGGAAGAAGAAGAAGAGGAGGAGGAGGAAGAAGAAGAAAAAAAAATATATATATATATGTGGCAAACATGTTTTTTTTTTTTTAAATTAAAAAATTATTTTATTTGCCACGTGGCAGATATTTGGTAGTCATGTGACATATATGTGGCAGCCACGTCAGCATTTAACAGATCCATGGATGGAAAATGTAACGGTTGTATGAAATTGAAATAAAATAGTACTTGAGGTATGAAAGTGAAATATTTTAAAAATGTTGTATAAGATTGTAATAGACTTCAAACCTGAGTGGCTATTATCTAATTTACCCTAAATGATATATAAGTCTGACACACAAATAGAAATTCAGATAAAGCAACCACAACAAAAACATATTGTAAAAGCTCAAGGTCATGTACTAGTTTACTATAGTACTACGCATCAATATCCTCATCACCCAATATCTGTTAATGAAAATGCTAAATAGATAAATACACAATCAACGATGAAATGTGAAAGATGTTTTGAGTTAATTGTTGATCACTGTGAAAAATCTCTTTCCACCACTAGAATCTCTCTCTCTTTCAATCTGAGAAAATAAAAGAAAAGGAAATATAAGAAAGCAAAAGCAGCTGCTGACGGATTCAAAATTTCAATAAAGGAAGCAATCAGAAGCTAACAACTTTGTGCCGAAAATTTAAATGGGTTTTAATTGCCATTTGGCTCTTATTAGACAGCACAAAATAGCAGCTCAAAGTGCGATTATAAATCCCGACGAAAACGATGAGAGTTTAAAACCAGCGCTGTGGTGTGGACACTGCCAGGCCTTGAAACCCCGCGACGGGCAGCTACCAAGCTCAAGCACGAAGATGTACTTTTGCCAAGGTGGACGCCAAGGAGAAGAAAGAGTTGTTGCAGGAGTACAGCATCGAGAGCATGATAAAGAGAGAACACAGTTTGAAGAAAGAAATCCTAGGGGTGCGAATGGGATTCTTCTTCCAGTGGGGGGAGTGCTATCAAGGGCTGTGGCAAGCTATTTGGCGGGCTCAGGTACCACCAAAGGTTAAGATTTGTGGTTGGCGAATATGCTCGGATATTCTACCAACTAGAGTTAATCTTATTCAAAAAGGTGTGAGAATAGATGGTTCTTGCCCAAGGTGCGCTGCTCCTTTTGAGTTGGCCAAACATGTGAAGATGGAGTGTCACTTCGCCCGTGCGATGTGGTTTGCTTCTCCAGTAGGTTTGGGTGGGGGTGATCTCCCTGGTGAATCTTTGAAGGACTGGTTCCAGAAGCTAGTGGAGGAGAAAGGGGTGGATTTTGACGTAGTTTTAATGCTGTTCTGGACAATTTGGATGGAGCGGAATAGGGTGGTATGGGAGGGGAAAGCTTGTGTTGGCTGCAGGAATTCCAGGCTGCTAATCGCAGCCCCACTCTTGATAAGGTGCCGCAGCCACAGAGGTGGATGGCACCTAGTGATGGATGGTTCAAATTAACTATGAATGGAGCGGCTAGACTGGAGGTTGTGGAGGGAGGCGTGGGAGGAGTATTTCCGGGCAACGGGTGTGTGGATGTTCCAAGGGATTGATTCTGTGAAACAAGCGGAGCTGCTGACGATCAGAGCTGATTGCAGCTCGCTCTTCGTGCTGGATGTTGGTTAGTACAGGTTGAAACGGATTCAATTAAGGCTATTGAAGCCTGCAAATGAGGCAATGTTGATTACTCAAGTCTTGGTTGTTGTGATGGGCTCATATTTTGAGCTGGCAACAATGAATTGACCTGTGTTTTCTTTTGGTGGAAATATCACATGGTGTGGGCTGCATTGAAAGTTGCAGACAAGTGCTGCAAAGTAAAAGCAAAAGTGGGTTTGCCTTTTGACTTTGGGAGCATTATGCAAGAAATGTGATGATGGCTTGGCCTTTATTTAATGCAAGGAAATGCTTGCATTAGGTGTGCTTGTCGTGTGTGAGATGGCAGCCAGAAACGCATCCAAGGTGGAGAGAGCATTCGGCTCTCCCATGAGAAATGTTGAACATGGGTTGAGAGAAAATCAAGAGAGTTAGAGTGAAAAGTATTATAGTGAAAGAACTTTTGGGGTAGAGTGAGGCTCTTGAGAAAATTCTATGAGTGGGTGTGCAAGGGATTTGGGATTGAGTTATGTTGATTTAACTCATGTGTACTTGTACTGTTATTCTCATAGTGAAGAGCAATATCTCTTCGGAGACGTAGGCATGTTTTTGCCGAACCTCGTAAATTTCTCAGTGTCTTTATTTCTTGTATTTTATTCTGTTCAACTGAGTGTGATTTGGTGAAGTTGTAATCTGAATCTCGTTTCCGCACTAATGAACGGGCCAAGGCACAACATTGGTTTTATTGCTTCTGATATCAAGGAGTTGACAACTGACTTTGTTAAGTGCCCAATTTGGATATATTCCTTGTCAGTGTAATTGCGAGGCACATCGCCTCACCAAGTTAAGTTTGGTTTGTAATGACTCTTTTATTTGGTTTGAGGAAGATGCTATGAGGGTGCTCAACCAAGACTTACAACCCAGTTGAGGTTATTCAATAAGGTTAGCGCATTTTCATAAAAGAAAATTGAATATATTTAGAAATATAATTTAATTGAAAAGAAATATAATTTAATTATCTTGACATTTAAATATTTTATTATTAAAGTAATTATGACGTTTATATATACTATATATTAAGAGAACACACCTTGTCAACCTTTTTGCCCCTTTTTTTCAATTTTGCCCCTCACTTTTGAATACACAATTTTGAGATGAGAAGGGCAAAATAGTAATTTTGTATTTTTTGACAAAATGACAATCATATCCCTTTTTTTTCCTATTTTGCCCTCATTTTTTTATACACAATATTTACATAAGGAGGGCAAAATAGTAGTTTTGTATCAAAATATTTACATAAGATAAAAATATGCACTTATTAAGAGAAATTGTCCCACCATCATTTTTTCATACAAGTAAGTGAAATCATGATGTTTTTTGGATAGTTTGAATGAATTGAAGCGGTTGCGCTTGAGGAAAATGTGGGAGGAGGTGGGCGGTTGCGGTTGCGCTTAAGGAGAATGTGGAAGGAGGTGGGTGGTTGTTTACACACACAAAGTGTGTGCTCTCTGCTAGGTAAAATTTAAGAACCTTGATTAAAAATTGAAAATGAATAAGGTTTTAATCAATAGAGTAAACAAAGAGGGATGAGAACTTAATTTCTCAAAAAAAAAAAAAAACTTGTTTGTGTGAATTACTTTAATACCCATATTTTTTTTTCTAATTTAATATTTTCTTTCAGTAATGTATAAAAGGGTATAATATAATTTCATTATTTTTTTATTAACAAAGAAGGTCTTATTAATATTGTTATTACCATACTTGACCAATTCCGAAACTACTGAGCACCGGTCAACGTTATACCGTCAAGGACCCAGAAGAGTTTCCCTCCAACCAGGAGGCCAATCACAGTGCGCCATGTGTCGACATCAGAAGCCAATCATAGCGCGGCACGTGTCAACATCAGAAGCCAATCACAACACGACACGTGTCAATGTCAGAATGAAACTAGAAACTCTCTTCTATAAATAGAGATCATTCTCTCACAATATTTTCTAATGTCATTTATACTAAATCATTCACTAGTACTCACTAAATGAGAGCTTGAACCTATGTACTTGTGTAAACCCTTCACAATTAATGAGAACTCCTCTACTTTGTGGACGTAGCCAATCTGGGTGAACCATATACATCTTGTATTTGCTTCCCTGTCTCTATCCATTTACACATTTATCCACACTAGTGACCAGAGCAATCTAGCAAAGGTCACAAACTTAACACTTTTTGTTGTACCAAAGTCCTTACTGATTTTGTGCATCAACATTTGGCGCCGTCTGTGGGAACGACACTTATTCCCACTTTCTTCAGCTTTGTCAAGCTGGTTTCCACCATTTGTACGCTTTCTTTTGACCAGACATCTCTCTCCAACATGGGGAGCGAAGGAAGCCACATCACACAGAATGACACCCATCTTGCACCTAGTGCGAAGCAACAAAAGAAGGAAGGAAAGAGGATTGCTCTTCAAGCTAAAGTCGATGAGTTAGAAGCTCAAAATAACAAGATAGCAATAAAGAATGAGGTCCTACAAGAGCAGTATGAGAAGCTCTTTGAGGTGCTCCACGAAACTAGGCGTACTCAAATACGCGAGCTCGTTACCCATGTGGACATCAACCATCATCTGGGTGCCCCCCAACACGGAGGGTTGCATTCCTTCGACATGGGTATCCCAGATAAGGAGCGAGCTAATCATCAAAACATTGATCAACATGAGACTTTTCTCAACCCAACTGCTTCGACCCGAAATAGAAGAAGTGGAGGAAGACACCTCCTTACAGAAGGAGTGGAAGGATCGAAAGCCGTCTTTCGCGATTGTCGAGATTTCCTAAAGCAATGTCGAGATAATCTCATCCATGTAAGCTCGAAGATCAATGACCCAAGGGTTTCTGAAAAACTCAGCCCCCTTCCATGTCCCAGGCCGGCTACCAATTTGGGGAAGGGGCAACAAGTCCTAAAGAAACACGAAGATATAGGGGACTCAGAGATGTTCCGACAGACATTCCTCGAAAGTCAGTACGGCGAGTCCAGGGAAAAATCACATGCTCTTGATCAAACCTTCATACTTCCAAGAGGATATGGAGATTTACGAAAGAAAGCTCTAGTGGTACATGACTCCACTCATGACCCTCTTGTCCTACAGCTTCTTAAGGAAGTAAACAAGTTGAAGGCCGAACGACAAGCTGAGATACCTGATTGGAACCAACCTAGGCCTGGCTCTCTTACAAGGAGGATCCTCGACACCCCTTTCAAGCAAAGACAAAACAAAAGATTGGTTTACAACTCTATACTGGAAGGGAGGACCCAATTGAACACCTTAACCTCTTTGAGTCCACCATGGCATATCGGATGCACACCGACGAATAGCGATGCCTTCTCTTCTCCTCCACCCTCTCTGGCGGAGCTCTAAACTGGTATTGTCGTCTTCCACCTGAGACAGTAGACTCATTTGAGGAACTGAGGAAATTGTTTGTCTCTCAACACATTTTCTAGACCGATCGCTTGCATTCTACAGATGACTTGTACAATATTCGCCAGAAGCCGGACGAGTCACTACGAGAGTATGCTGGTCGTATCAGGCATGAGTATTCTCACTGCGCGGAGACAGATGACAAGACCGCCCTCATGGCCTTCACGGCAGGCCTACGTGATTGTTTCTTCAAGTACATGATTAATGCCAACACTTGGAAGACTTACTCTGAGGTGATGGCACAGGCTTACAACCATGCTTCCGCCGAGGCAATGACATATCAAGGGAAACCCCTCACAACCACCCCTTATCAGCAAGTAGGGAATGAAAGCCAGATCCAACCAAATGAGAAGACCTCGACCTTCCAAACGGCAGCGGTGCCTTCCCCTGCCTTACTTAATACTTTGCCAAGTCAACAGACATATCAATCTCAGGGTAAAAGGAAAGGTTTCCATCCTCACCAGTCTCATTTTAGTAAAATGAGTAAGGGACACTACCGCAATAACCAAGGGTATCGCCATGATAATCCCCGACCCCAGGCAGTCAACATAATGGGTCAAGCACGTGTCAGGACAGCCCCTACCCTGAGGTATGAGGCATACACACCTTTGAACGCCACATGCGTGGCCATTTACCCTAGCACAACACACCTAATACCGAAGCCAAAGCTGAGGCACCCGGATTACAGGCCCATTAAGAACACGGGCACGTTTTGCTGCTACCAGGAGTATAACGGCCATGACGGCGAGAAGTGTATCACCCTTCGTGATCATATTGAAGCTTTGGCACGTGAAGGAAAAATTGATCAATTACTCCTTCACCCTCCAAGGGGTAACCGTAACCAACGCCAAGTGAATGTGATATATTCCATAAGTGGTGGCACACCCATATCTAAATCTTCCAACATGGCCATGAAAAATAGTGAACGAGCTTTAAGGTCTAGACACCAAGTGTTTCATGTGGAAGACATCATGGGAGGTAAGTATCAAAAGCCTAATTGGGATCCAATATGTTTCTACCCTGAGGAAGAAAGAGGTATCATCTACCTTCACAACGACCCACTGATTGTGGAAGCTCACATAGATAACTTTGAAGTACAACGAATCCTGGTAGACACGGGAGCTTCAGTCAATATCATGTTTGCTGAAGCTTTCAGGGCACATTCAGCTGAACACTTGCTCGATCGCTCGATTTCCCCTCTGATACGTTTCTCCGGTGATATCGTGCAACCTTTGGGGAGCATACATTTACCTTTCACCATTGGTACAAACCCTTACACAGCTACCATTACCACTGGCTTCCTGATGGTTGATTGCCCAATGACTTACAATGTCATCTTCGAACGCACAGGCATCAATGATTTCAAGGCCATGGTATCCACACATATGTTGTTGATGAAATTTCCAACCCCCTATGACAATGGTTACATCAGAAGAGATCAACTTAGTGCACGATCATGTTACAACACTTCGGTCAAGCAACAACACCTGCATGTGCCCAAGGAAACCCTTTCTATACATGACCAAGTCATAAAGACCAGCCCAGACGAAGCCAACTTGGATCTTCACGGTGGCAACAGTCAACCCGACGATCCTTGAGATGACTCTTTCACCCAGCAAGCACAACCCGTTGAAGAGTTGGAGAAGGTCTCTATCTCAAAAGATTATTCGGATCGCATGGTGAAGATTGGCACCACCTTGTCACCACCCATTCGGTTGGCATTGATCTTGTTTTTGCAAGAGAACACTGAGGTCTTCGCTTGGTCATACGAGGACATGCCAGGCATCTCTTCCGATATCATCTGTTATCGCTTAAGTATTGACCCCAAGACCAAGCGAGTAAGACAGAAGCGAAGATTTTATGACGCTGAACGATACGAGGCAATGAAGGCAGAAATTGAAAAAGTCAAAGGCATAGGCTTCATCCGCGAAGTCAATTATCCAACATGGATAACAAATGTTGTCTTTATTAAGAAGAATCTGACCAAGGAAAGTCTCCTACTCCAAAAAGTTTTGTGGAGAATGTGTGTCGATTACACCGACCTAAACAAATGATGCCCGAAGGATAACATTCCTCTTCCTCTCATAGACAGACTTATAGACTCTACGGCAGGGTGTGAACTTCTGAGCTTCATGGATGCTTACTCAGGATACAATCCTTATGAACCCTCCGGACCAAGAACACACAACCTTCACTACTGACAGGGGACTATATTGCTATAAAGTCATGCCCTTCGGCCTAAAGAATGCAGGAATGACTTATCAGAGACTGGTCAATTCAATGTTCGCCGAACAGATTGGGAAGATCATGGAAGTTTACGTTGATGATATGCTAGTCAAGAGCAAACATGCTAACCAACACATCACCAACCTATCTGAAACTTTCACCATTCTGAAGAGGTATCGAATGAGGTTGAACCCCAACAAATGTGCCGTCGTCGTAGACTCTGGCAAATTCTTAGGCTTCATGATAAGCCAACGAGGCATTGAGGCTAATCCCAAGAAGATCAAAGCAACCCTCGACATGAAGGAACCGGTAACGTCAAAAGACATCCAGAGCTTTACTGGCAAATGGCAGCCTTAACTAGGTTCATCTCTAAGGCCACAGACATATGTGCTCCTTTCTTCAAAGCATTTAAGGGAAGTAAGAAGTACATTACATGGACTAATGAATGTGCTGAGGTATTCAAAAACCTCAAAGACTACATGAGTAAAGCCCCTCTACTCTCCAAACCTGAGGTTGGTGACACTTTCATTATCTATCTGTCGATATCGGCTTCAGCAGTAAGTTCCGTTCTCATTCGAAATGATGGTAATGTCGAACGACCTGTCTACTACGCTAGCAAAGCCTTACAAAATGCAGAGACACGATACTCCATCATTAAGAAATTGGCTCTAGCATTGGTCATATCTGCTCGAAAACTTCGCCTTTACTTCCAAGCACACTACATCATCGTGCTTACCAATCATCCTCTTCGACAAATACTCCAAAGTCCTGACACTTCTGGGCGAATAATCAAATAAGCGATAGCATTGGGTGAGTTTGACATCTCATACCAACCAAAGCCAGCTGAGAAGGGCCAAGCAGTGGCAGACTTCATCGCTGACTTCACATATCCTGTTGACATTGTTTTTATGCCTAAAGAAGTGGTTTCATTACCCTCGGAAGCTCAGAAAATAGAACCAACAGCCCCAACATGGAGTCTATATGTTGATGGCTCATCCAACCAACAGGGTTGTGGAGTAGGACTAGTCCTTACGACCCCTGACAAAGTGGCGATAGAGTATGTTATTCGTTTCAAATTCAAGGCGTCGAACAATGAGGCCGAATATAAAACCCTCATAGCAGGCTTATGTTTAGCCAAACACCTTGGGGTTAAACAAATTGATGTCTTTAGTGACTCCCAATTGGTGATTAACCAGGTCACCAACAACTTTGACGCTAAAGATAGCTCCATGGCAGCATATCTGGCACAAACACAATTGTTTCTCAAGCACTTCCACTACTAGATCACCCAAATTCCTCGAGCGGCAAACAGTCATGCAGATGCTTTGGCTATCCTGGCCTCAGCGGTGGAAGACAAGATTGGGAGAAAAATTCAGGTCGAATTGTTGGCAGCACCAAGCACCATGGCTGCGGAAGTGTGCAACTTACAACAAAGGGATAGTTAGATTACCCCAATTTATAGATTCCTTGCTCATGGCACCCTTCCAAATGACAAAGTCCAAGCTAAACAGATTCAATACAAGGCTACCTGTTATACTTGATCATTAATGACCAACTCTACAAGCGGGGATTAACCTACCATATCTAAGATGCCTTATGCTCGTAGAGGCGGAAACTGTCCTTCGGGAAAAACATGAAGGAGTCTGTGGAGATCATGTTGGATCTCAATCCCTAGCACACAAGGCTTTTCGCCAAGGATATTACTAGCCAACACTCCACCAAGATGCCATCAGAATATCCCGCTCATGTGATAAGTATCAACGCTATGTAACTATTCCTCACTCCCCTCCCGAGCCGCTCACTCCTATGATCAGCCCTTGGCCCTTGGCCCAATAGGGACTTGATTTGATCGGCCCAATGCCTGCAAGGAAGGGCAAGGTTTGCTATGCAATCGTTGTAGTTGACTACTTCACAAAGTAGGCCGAAGTAGAACCCTTGGCAACCATTACTGAGGCAAAAATAGAAGACTTCGTATGGAAGAACATCCTTTGCAGATTCGACATTCCCAATGCGATAGTCATTGACAATGGGCAACAGTTCGACAACAATAAGTTCAGGATGTTCTACTCTAAGTTCAAAATCAACTTATGTTTTGCCTCCCCAGCTCATCCCAGTCTAATGGACAAGTTGAAGCCATCAACAAAATAATCAAGCGAACTTTGAAAACCAGCTTAGACAAGGCTAAAGGTTGTTGGCCAAAATTTGTACCCCAAGTTATTTGGTCATACCGCACTTCGTATCAGACATCAACAGGAGAAATCCCATTCTCACTTGCCTTTGGTACAGAGGCAGTTGTCCCAGTTGAGCTTGAGTAAGCAACGTTCCGAGTCCAGAACTACGTGCAAAGTGAAAATGAAACAACTTACCCTCAACTTAGATCTAGTCGAGGAACACAGAAACCAGGCTCACTTGAGGAATGTCGCCTACAAGCAGCGTATCTCCAACTACTATGACTTAAGGGTCAAACCTCATTCTTTCAAAGTGGGGGACTGGGTATTAAATAAAAGATTACTCTGTGACAGAGTCCCGAGTGAAGGAACACTTAGTCCAAATTGGGATGGACCGTTTGAAGTTGTTGGCATCAGTCACCCTAGCTTCTACAAGCTTAGAAGCTCCGATGGCAAGACCCTTGTCCATCCATGGAACGCTGATCACTTGAAGTACTATTACAAGTAAACTCACATTGTACAAGTGTTAAGCTTCAGTCGTTCGGCATCCTATGTAACGAAGACTATTTGGCATGAATTCAATAAAGAGGTGATTTAGACAACTCAGTCCTAATCCTCTTACATTCCTAGCAATGAAACACTCGGGTTCAAAGCTTCAACATGAATGCTTCCAACATGAAACAAAGTCTAAGTATATGTCAACAAGACTATACAAATAAATGAACAGTTTCACAGTATATTCATTCAATCATACATTCCAACACATTCATACATAAGTCAACTATGCTTTGAAAGGGTTCAACATACTTTGTGTCATTTAACATTTGCTACAATGTGCCTAGACACCTTGCCCTTATTCTCACCAACCAGGTGATGAAATGTAAAGAAGAAACTCATCTTCATGCCATCAACCAGGTGATGAAATGTACAACTCGTACTCTCCTTCATGCCACCAACCAGGTGATGAAATGTACAACCAATACTTTAATATCATTTGGCAACTTGCCACTCATGCCACCAACCAGGTGAAGAAGGAACTCATCTTCATGCCACATACCAGGTGATGAAATGTACAACCTGTACTTTCCTTCATGCCACCAACCAGGTGATGAAATGTACAACCCGTACTCTCTTTCATGCCACAACCAGGTGATGAAATGTACAACCCGTATGCTAATATCATTTGGTAACTTGCCACTCATGCCACTAACCAGGTGAAGAAAGAACTCATCTTCATGCCACAAACCAAGTGATGAAATGTACAACCCGTACTCTCCTTCATGCCACCAACTAGGTGATGAAATGTACAACTCGTACTCTAATATCATTTGGCAACTTGCCATTCATGCCACCAACCAGGTGAAGAAGGAACTCATCCTCGTGCCACCAACCAGGTGATGAAAGGTGATGAAGGAACTCACATTCGTACCACCAACCAAGTGATGAAAGCAACTCACCATTCATTACACCTACCAGAAGACGAGAGGTACAACTTGTACATGTGAACTCCTAACATTCACAAATAATCAAAAACCCTCAAGCTTGATAACTCAATTAGGGGAGCACTTATGCCCAACAAGAATTATAGTCACCAACAAAGTCTTATTGCAAGCCAACAACAACTTCAATGCATGGCATACGAAGATCAAGCTATTCAGCCCTCTTGCATCTGCTTCAGACATTTCCCCTAGAAAGCTTCACACACTCTTGATCAAGACAGTGTGAAGCAAAACCAATTTATAGTGCCAACAAGAGCTTCATCAAAGGAGTTCAACCATAATTCTCAAAAGCTTCACACATTCTATATCAAGACAGTGTGAAGCAAAACCAATTTATGATGCCAACAAGAGCTTCATCAATAGAGGGCAACCACAATTCTCAAAAGCTTCACACACTCTTGATCAAGACAGTATGAAGCAAAACTAATTTATGGTGCCAACAAGAGCTTCATCAAAGGAGTTTAACCACAATTCTCAAAAGCTTTATACACTCTTGATTAAGACAGTGTGAAGCAAAACCAATTTATGGTGCCAACAAAAGCTTCATCAAATGAGTGCAACCACAATTCTCAAAAGCTTTACACACTCTTGATCAAGATAGTGTGAAGCAAAACCAATTTATGGTGCCAACAAAAGCTTCATCAATGGAGGGCAACTACAAAAAGCTTCACATTATCTTGATCAAGATAGTGTGAAGCAAAATCAATTCATGGTACCTAACAAAAGCTTTAACTCCAAAGCTTTACCAGCAAAAGCTTCATCAATGGAGGACAACTACAAATTCTCAAAAGCTTCACACTATCTTGATCAAGATAGTGTGAAGGAAAATTAATTCATGGTACCCAACAAAAGCTTCACCCATAAAAGCTACACCAACAAAAGCATCAACTCCAAAATTTTACCAACAAAAGCTTCATCAATGGAGGACAACTACAAATTCTCAAAAGCTTCACACTATCGTGATCAAGATAGTGTGAAGCAAAATCAATTCATGGTACCCAACAAAAACTTCAACTCCAAAGCTTCACCTACAAAGCTTCACCTACAAAGCTTCAACTACAAAGCTTCACCTACAAAAGCTTCAACACAAAAGTTTCACCCACAAAAGCTTCAACACAAAAGCTTCACCTACAAAATCTTGACCCACAAAAGCTTCATTTACAAAAGCTTGACCCACAAAAGCTTCACCTACAAAGCTTCAACACAAAAGCTTCACCTACAAAAGCTTCACACTATCTTGATCAAGATAGTGTGAAGCAAAATCAATTCATGATGCCCAAAAAAGCTTCAACCTCAAAGCTTCACCTACAAAGCTTCAACACCAAAGCTTCATCTACAAAGCTTTAATATATATATATTATGAATTTCGAAAATTCAAAAATTCGGAAATTCAAAAATTCGAAAATTAGAAAAAAAATTTCGAAAAAAAAAATATTGTCTAGGCCTCCTCTTCTTTGGGCCTAATAACTTTCATAACAAATATATATGAAGAAGGAGTTTTGGGCTATCACTTAGTAAGGAAATGCCTCATTCGTCAACTCCCTCGACCAGAGACTTTAGGGACTTCTACCATATGCTACTACATCTTGATACTCGGAAGTCTCAAGACCACTAAGTGACTTGGATTTTTCAAGTCTCCAAACGAGAAGTTTTTCTCACTCGGGAAATTAAGGGAGCACTACCTTAACCTACATGCTTCACTCACAAAGCTTTAACATACAAGCTTCAACAAAAGGAAAAATTCAAAGAATTTAGTGAAGAAGGCCTTGGTGTATTTAACACAATACGTTGAAATGAAGCAAAACTTGTTTATTGATATCTCTGATAAGTTACAAATATGTACATATACATGAATCAAAATAAACAAACAAGATGGAGCCTTCACAAAGGTTGCTCATGAGAAGTCCCAGCAGTTGACAGAGCCCCAGAAAGAGGAGGCATCATAGGGTGATTATTCGGAGCCTCAGTACTAGGCAGAACCCTAGAAGGAGGAGGCACCGAAGGTTGATCATTTAGAGCTTCATTACACGGTACAACCCTAGAAGACGAAGACAATAAATGTCTTTGGAACAAACCCACAAACCTTTGATGATCAAGTAAAATCAGACCATCAGATTCATGCAGCTGGTCGAGCTTCATCTTCATGTTTGTAGCATAGTCATGTGTGAGCCTGTGCAACTGTTTATTCTCATGCTTGAGCCTCTGATCTCCTGTTTGAGACTGATCACTTTAGTAGCCAATGATTCAACTTGGCGGGTTCGAGCAAATAGGCGTTGGGCCTTATTAGACACAGAACCTGCACACTAAACACTGAGAGTCAAAGAATCCTTAACAGCCAACTCATCAGACAATTTGGAAAGTGGTCTATTATCTTGGGGAGTGAAAAGGTTCCTGGTCACCACCGCAGCGGTCATATCATTCTTCATCACAGAGTCCCCAACGGTAAGAGGACCAGTAGGGGATAAGAAGGATGTGTGTCATATGTTGTCTTGAGAAGGCATGGCTACCTCTTCACCAAAGTTCAAATCAAAACAACGATCGAATGGGCCAAACATTCTCAGAAATGATGAAGGAGAAATGAGGTGAAATAAATATCTGAAGTAAGAGGAAAATTCCTACAAGCAATAACTCTCTGAATGTACTCCTTGCACACAATTTGTGCCCTTATAAAAGAAAGGGCAACATGGCCATTAGTTCAAAAATCGAAGAGGCACCACTCTCCGGATTCCGAAGAGGCACCACTTTCCACACGCAACATCAACTCCTCGGGTACCACAGATAACTTTGCCAAAGATCTCTGACAAAGTTTAGACACATAAATTTTAAAGGTCCAGCTACCTTACTATTACCCACAAGGGTAAAGGACCAACATCGCTGCTTGATAACTAGAAAGTCCCAATGTGTGTCAACCTCCATTCTCCGTGGCAAGGCAGACTGGCAAAAATGTCCAACCTTTATTCACATTCGAGAAAACACTCCCAACAGGATTACTTTCTCAAAAATTGAAGAGACACTGCTATCAGAATCTCAAGAGTCAAACTCCCAACAGGATTGCTTTCTCAAAAATCGAAGAGACACTACTCTCCGAAGCTCAAGAGTCAGACTCCCAACAGGATTATGTGCTCAAAAATCGAAGAAGCACCGCCCTTCGAATCTCGAAAGCCAGACTCCCAACATGATTACTTTCTCAAAAATTGAAGAGACACTGCTATCAGAATCTCAAGAGTCAAACTCCCAACAGGATTGCTTTCTCAAAAATCGAAGAGGCACCGTTCTCTGAATCTCGAGAGCTAGATCCCCGACAGGATTGCTTGTTCGAAAACCGAAGAGGCACCGCTCTCCGAACTTCGAGAGCCAGATTTCCTTGGATAAAGCTTGTCTGCAATCTTGACACGCAACATCAGCTTTCCAGATACCATAGACCAAATTTTCAAAGTACTCTGACAAAGTTAAAACACGTGAAGCTTCCAGCTCCCACTACATTACTATGACCAATAAGGGTAAAGGAATAACACTACTACTTGTTGTTAGGGAGACTCCTATATATGTCGACCTCCATCGTCCACAGCCAGGCAGACCTGTAAATAAAAAAAATGCTCAACTTTTCTTCATATCAGAGAGGGCACTCTCAGCAGAGTTTCTCGAAATACTCAACTTCTTTTCCTCCCGATAAAACCTCTGCAAACAAGCCATACCAGAGCAAGAGTATCTCATATCATCAGGGTTAAAAGTAAGAGTATCCCATATCATGTTTGTTCCCTGTCTTTTCCTTTGACTTTGTTCTTACCTGCAAGACAAGGAGAAAGATAGCAATCAGTCAGCACTTGGAATCAAGCTTCCAGTCAGGAACTGACTGCCTGGAACCCCTTGCCTGATTACTTACCTAGCATTGCTCTTGAGTACTCATCTTCAACATCTTATGCTTCCAGAGAAGATACCACATCGGCCTGAGAAACAGATAGGGCAAGTGAGAATGATACAAGGAAGTATGTGGAAACAAGCGTAACAGAACGCGTGCCAATACATCCACTACTTTGTCAACAGCAAAAGTATCTCATATCATCAGGGTCGAACGTACTCTAGATTTGATGGACTTGTTTTGACCCTCAAATTGAGTCGGCCTTATACTCTGGAGGAAACCAGAAAACCCTCCAGCCCAATTCAAGAATAAGCATATGGAAAGTTACTTCTTCAAAAGCAAAAGTATCTCATATCATCTTTTCTCCATTTGCTTCTCCTTATCCTTGTTGCTATTTACAACACAAGGAGAATGAGAACCATCAACCGGAAGCCGAAGTCGAACCTCCAATCCAAGTTGTTTGCTTGGAAGTCTGATTGCTTACCTTGTCTGTTACCTCCTTCGGCAAATCTCCTAGCTTGGCGACTTAGGGGACTCCTACTATAGGGTTTGTATCGCACTTGACCAAGCCCGAAATTACAAGTAAGCCTTAAGTGAAATTGATACATTACCTTGTGCATCTTCATCGGTTAAAAATACCACCCCTGGATGGAGGAAAAGTACTTCCAGAGAAGATGCCACATCTACATATGAGACAGATAAGGCAAGTGAAAATGATACCACACTTTGGTACTTAGAAGTTTCGTGATTACTCAATGGCTTGGACCTTGCAAGTCCCTAACCGATGAGCTTCCCTCACTCGGGAACTTAGGGGAGCACTGTTTGTACCATACTTGACCAATCCCAAAACTACTGAGCACCGGTCAATGTTATACCGTCAAGGACCCAGAAGAGTTTCCCTCCAACCAGGAGGCCAATCACAGCGTGACACGTGTCGACATCAGAAGCCAATCATAGCACGACAAGAGTCAACATCAGAAGCCAATTACAACACGACACGTGTCAATGTCAGAATGAAACTAGAAACTCTCTTCTATAAATAGAGATCATTCTCTCACAATATTTCCTAATGTCATTTGTACTAAATCATTCGCTAGTACTCACTAAAGGAGAGCTTGAATCTATGTACTTGTGTAAACCCTTCACAATTAATGATAACTCCTCTACTCCGTGGACGTAGCCAATCTGGGTGAACCACGTATATCTTGTGTTTGCTTTCCTGTCTCTATCCATTTACATACTTATCCATACTAGTGACCGGAGCAATCTAGCGAAGGTCACAAACTTAACATTTTTTGTTGTATCAAAATCCTCACTGATTTTGTGCATCAACAAATATGTAGCTTATAGACATATATAATGACAAAAAGCAATGATTTTGTTTTGGTACTAATGCTTTTTTAATGTATAAGATAGTGGCAGTGTTGCAAGTGGCCTTTTACCACAATAGTAGAGATGAATGTTGCCCTTGCATCACGGCGTGAGTTCAATCCTCGTCAGCTCTCAAATTTAACATCTAATCTAATAAATCTATTGTTCGACAAGAAAAAAAAAAGATAGCAGCAATGTTGGTGGACATGATGTGGTTGAAGCAAGAGTTTGAAGTGCAAATAACATTTCCCAAATGGAATTAAACTTTTGAACAACTTAATTTATATAGTGCAAATAATAACTTTCAAACGAAATTATACAACGAAATAAAGTACATACCGGAGCTCCTGATCAAAAAGTTTGCAACTCTTTTCGTTTTGTTTATGCTCTCGAATAAGCTTTCTTTTGGAGACAACTGCATAGCAAAAACAAAAGGAATGTTATATTATTTCGAGATCATCAATGTAACGTACGATTTACAAGTTCACCGCAATTTTCCTTATAGTTCTTGGAGTACAGATGAACTTTTGATTGATTTTAAGAAAAATAATAATTAAATTATATAGAGCGCCAGGTGGAAAATGTACGATAAATGTCTATAAAAGCAGAATTCATTCTTCTAGACAAATAGTTCAATGTAAAATTTGTTTCTCTTCCTCCTTTTGAAGTGCTATTTCTCCTTTGACATTACCACATTTAAACTACATATTAATATAATTCTCTTTGTCAACCAAAATAGAGTGAAAAAACTATTTAGTCTTCTAAAAAAGTTAAGGGTAGTAATGTAATTTCACAAAATGAAATTTTGCTATTTTTTATTTAAACTTCACCTATAAATAATTTTAACATCTCTAATTTTTGAAAAAATTAAAAAGAAAGAAATAAACCTTTCACTCGTTATGTGTGATAAACTATTAGTAATTAGTAGTCTAACAATATTAGAGTTTGGCTATTTAGTACTACGGTTTAATGGTATTTCTAGGGTTGGAAAAAATTCGGAATATTTCGAACCAAATAAAAAAAATCCTGATCCCAAACCAAAATTCTCGAAATTTTTAGGACGCCATACCAAACTGATCCCGAAATTTTCAGAATGAGATTCAATATTGTCTCCTCAATGATTTGGTAATTCCATATCGAATCGAATATATATATATATATTATTTATAATTATGGTTGGAATTAATTCCAACCTTTGGATGTTTTCAATTAATGTGTGCCGTTCATTCTTTGTTAGGGTTCTTCAGCCCTATTCTCCTCCATCATTTAATTTCAATTGAAACTAGGAATGGGCAAATACCCATTGGTTATGGGTAACCGCAGTTACCCGCCCATTTAAATTAAACGGTCATGGTTATGGGTAACCGTTTAGATAAATAAATGGTTATGGGTATAACCGTTTACCCGCGAAATTTAAATGGACGGTTATGGGTATTAACCGCAGTTATAAACGGGTAACCGTTTACCCATTTATTTTATATATGTAAAACTAACACAAATCATGTTCTAGATCCAATAATACTTAGCACCCAATAAATTAGCAAGGAATTCATCGGTCATTTTCTCAATAACACTACTACAAGAATGATGATTCTCATCATCAAGGAATTGACCAAATTAATTTAAATTCCTTGCGGGTAACCGTGAAATTGAAAGAGATGTTTTGACAGAAATGTGTTCTAAACAATTTTTGTAACCCAATAATACTTAGCAAATATTATATTTACCTTCATTGGTAACAGTTAAAAATATCGTCCGTAAACTATTATTTCAATTATTGGAATGGTATAAGGACTTAAAAAATTAAAATATGGAAAAATATGATGAATGTACCTATAGCGGTGTTTAATTGTCAAAAAAAAAATTATGACAATTTTGTTTTTTTTAATTTTCAAGTTGTTAAAAAAACATGTAGACGGATGAAAAAAGAGTAATGGGTATAAGGACTTAAAAAATTAAAATATGAAAATGTATGATGAATGTACCTATAACGGTGTTTAATTGTCAAAAAAAAATTATGACAATTTTGTTTTTTTTAATTTTCAAGTTGTTAAAAAAACATGTAGACGGATGAAAAAAGAGTAATGATAAAAAAAAAAAGTTAAACGGGTTAAAAATGATAAATGGGTAAACGGGTATTAAACGGTTACGGTTAAATGGGTATGCGGTTATGGATATGGTTAACTGTTTATAAACGGTTATGGGTATGGGTATAACCGTTTAGGTAATTACCCAACGAGTAAACGGTTATGCAGGTATGAGCATAAACGATTATGGGTAAATTAACCGCGGTTACCCGTCCGCCATAACCATGCCCATCCCTAATTGAAACCCAGCCTCCCTCGCCACCGAGCCCTCTCCTCTCCTCTCCTCTGTCTCAAATTTGAAGCTCAACTACTACCAGCCACCGGCCACCACCACACCATTCTATTCCCTCCACCACACACAGTCACCACTCTCTCTCTCTCGCGATTCTCTCCCTTGGGGTTCTCTCGCGCGATATTCTCTCTCAGACCCTCAGAGTCTGAGTCTGTATCTCGAATTCTCCATGCATTGCATCGATTTCTCACCCAAAATCAGGTACAATTTTCGAATTGACTTAGGTTTTGAAATTTAATTTATAGGTTAGGGTTTGTGAAACCTGTTCCTGCTTTTCGTCCTTTAAGTTTTGATTAAGAGTTTGCCTACTCTGAATCTAAACATTCGGGCATATTTGACGTTTGCTCAAATTCAAGTTTTGTGATGTTTGTCAATTAGTTGCTCGTCTTCGAATTTTGTGAGTACGTATGCTAATTTCATCTCTGTTTTGCAATTTGGAGGTGTTTTAACATTCAGTCTCGATTCATCCCAAAATATTGAAAGAATTCCAAAAATTAAAAATATTGAAATTTTGGTTCGGAATTGGTATTCAAATTCTCGTCCCAAAAATGTTTGGTTTGGGATTTGGGATACCATGTCAAACCACCTCTAGATATTCCTTTTCATTTGGATTGATTCTCATCAAATTTGAATCATATTATTATTAGCTTATTATTAGACGAATCTCACGTCCCGAAAATTAGAGTTTGATTATGTAATTTCTTAACACTACATGGACAAGTGGTGTGCATCTGGACCGTCAATTATCGTACTCTTCTTTCAGCTATACCGAACACTTTCTCTACAGAACAGCCCCCAAAAAAAATAAACAAAAGTAGAAGAAAAGAGATTGGAAAAAGGGTAGAGGAACCGAAGAAGGGAAAAAAAAAAAAAAAGAGGCCAAATAGCCAAGAAACTGATTGCGTTTTTAATACAGGAGTAGGGTTTTCTTTTTCCATACAGGAAAATCAGATGAATGAGCCAACCAAATCTTCAATTGCGCAGATCCAGCAATATCTTTTAAAAAATGACAGAGGAATATTTCCAGAAATTTTCAATCAGATTTCGCAGAGAGGAGAGAGCAGCATGAGAAAGAGAGCAAAGGAACATTTCTAATCAAAATTACCAAGTGACCACTAGAACACTTCCCATGAATATTATACGGAAAATCTAAAGACGCGCCAACACTTGAATTAACAGTTTGACAAGTAAAACACAGAATGAAATCCGAGAAGGAAACGGGAGGAAGTACCTTATTTTCTTCTTAAGCTTAAACAAGTAAGAACAAGCTGCAGTAAACAAGTAAGAACGGAGGAGGCTGCGTAACTCTTTATCTTCTACTAACAAGCTGCAATTAAAATCAGAGAAAACGTAAAAATGAAAGTGTGAAAAGAATTATAGAGTAGGAATACAGGAAATCTGAAGGCGTGTATGTAACCTTTCATGTTCTTGGAATAACAGTTGAAAACATCAGATGAACACATGCAGGCAGACGGAGCTGTTATCTTTCTTTGCAGTAGCTTCAAGCTTGGCTTGGAAATGACAAGTCAAGCAATGCTCTAAATAGTCCGTTTGTTTAAGTCAAGCATGTTAGAAAGCAATGCTCTCAATTATTGAAGGAAAATACTAATAGCTCAACACGTACGCGTCTAATTTTGTAAAAGACAAAGACGATTTTTGGAATTTCATACAAAGAGAGGAATGTCCCTATCTAGTTACTGAATTATTATCAAAGTAAAAATGAGATCCTAAATTATATATATATTTTTAAAATTAGTCTTTAAGCTAATTAAAATTTGTCAATTATGATCACTCATATATTTCATGCATTTATACCATCAATTTCTAAAGTCTTTGTGATATTTTTGTGTTAAAATTGTGCTATTTTACCTTATCTTGTGTTGATGTGCAGTTAAATTTGTTTTAGGATAAATTTCAAGCAAAAATGGGGGAGACACTAAGTAACAGAAAATAAATGGGACGGAAAAGAAAGCACGGCATAAAGAATAAAATAAAGGGCATGGCAGACAGGGAAATGTGGAAGAATAAAAGAAAAGATGAGACAAGTGCAGGACGGACAGCAGTGCGCAGAGAAAGAAGAATAAGAAAATAAAGAAGGCATGGCAGACAGGGAAATGTAGAAGGAATAAACAAAAGAAATGAAAGAAGACTAAGAAGTAGTGGAGGAACGGCAAAGAAGAAAAAGGAGGAATAAAAAAGAGAATGAAAGAAGAAGAAGGTGCAGAGAAAGGCACAGAGAGAAAGGGCAGAAAATAGAGGGGAGAGGGAGAGCGCAGAGAAACGAAGCGTAGAGAGATGGGAGCGCAGGACTGCGCAGAAGCGGAGAAGCGGAGGGCGCAGAAGGAATATATCACATTCACTTGGTATTGGTTACGGTTACTCTTTGGAGGGTGAAGGAGAAATTGATCAATTTTTCTTTCATGTGCCAAAGCTTCAATTTTTCATTCTTCATCGCTATCTTGTTGTTCTGAGCCTCCAGCTCATCGACTTTAGCCTGAAGAGCAAACTTCTTTTGTTCCTTCTTTCGTTGCTTCGCACCAGGTGCAAGAAGGGTGTCATTCTGTGTACTGTGGCTTCCTTCGCTCCCCATGTTGGAAAAAGGATGCTTGGTCAAAAGAGAATGTACGAATGGTGGAAACCAGCTTAACAAAGCTGAAGAGAGTGGGAATAAGTGTCGTTCCCACAGACGGCGCCAAATGTTGATGCACAAAATCAGTGAGGACTTTGGTACAACAGAAAGTGTTAAGTTTGTGACATTCGCTAGATTGCTCCGGTCACTAGTGTGGATAAGTATGCAAATGGATAGAGACAGAGAAACAAACACAAGATGTACGTGGTTCATCCAGATTGACTAAATCCATGAAGTAGATGAGTTCTCATTAATTGTGGAGGGTTTACACAAGTACATAAGTTCAAGCCCTCAAATTTAAATCACACATTATCCTCAAGGTGTGGAGAATAAAACAAAGATAAAGATACGACAAAAAAATTAAACTATAAGTTAAAAACAACCTGAACTAAGATAAATAAACTAAACTATGTAAAAACATGAAAAGAAAACTAAACAGAAAAGGAATTAACAGAAAAACAAAATAATTGAGAAAAAAAATAGTAAGGAAAGATATAACCTGGGGGTTCGAACTAAGGACTAGGAAGAACAAGAGGTGCTGCTCTTTGCGCGCACCAGCCGAGCGACACGTGCAGCCTTCACGTGTCAAGTACCCTAGGAATTCGCTATACAAACCTCATCTAGTAGCAGCTGCTCATCTTCGAAACCCTCAGCCGTTTTTGGCTCTCGCATTTTTCCTCTCTAAGTCTAAACATTGCACCTCGAGCCCAGCGCCAAATCGCTCTTCCTTTCATAAAAACCTTGGTTGCTGCAATCAAAACCAAAGCTTCCTCTCTAAAACTCTCAGATCCGAGCCACAACCCCCAAAATTAAACTCGACTCCTCCCCAGCCCCTCTTCTCTCATCTTCGTTCATCTCCTCAGCAGATTTCCCGTACCATTCCGACGCCACAGAGGTAGAATGCAGCCATCCTTTTCTCCATTTCTTCTCAATTTCTTCTTCTGGCTAGAATCATAGTAAAATCGATACTAATCTCTCTTGCATGTTTGTGTCATGTGGTAGGAACCTCGTTTGGTAAATGAAGAGAGCGTGAAAATTGAAGGAATGACGGAAAATCATAGATCCAACGGTCAAAATTGGGAGCGGAGATGTCAAAGACCTGCGGATCCGAGATTATAAGGTATATATATATATATATATGCCTCTCTTTTGCTTTTTTTTTTTCACATTCGAGCAGGAACCAGCTTGATCTGTGAATGTGCTATATGCGTATGTTGGTTTAAAATTGCTGAATATAATGCACTGTGTGATTTATCCGTGTATGAATATGATCTCTGCATGCTCATAATTGTCCTTTGTGTTTGTGCATGTCTCCTGATGATGAATGTTGAGCAAAATTTTGCATGAAACTTGATCTGCGATATGTGGACCCTTCTGCACACTTGGATCCCGGATTGTAGAAGCTTCCAAGCAAACCCCACTGTAAGCAATCCTGAATCTCAATTCATTTTATTTTTCGTATCGGCACTGCCTAATCCCATGAATGTAGAAGAATGGATGATGAATGTGCTGGGGTGAATGAATGTTGATTGCAGCTGAATGCAAAATTTAGTCTAATGTGCGTGTGTACTGGATATTTAGGGCCAATCAAATCCGAATGCAACCGGCAAAAACGTACATTAAAAATCTAATTAGAATAAAACCCAAAATAAA
Source organism: Malus baccata (assembly GCA_006547085.1). Lineage (NCBI taxonomy): Eukaryota > Viridiplantae > Streptophyta > Magnoliopsida > Rosales > Rosaceae > Malus > Malus baccata. Next base: position 84,443 of record VIEB01000509.1, read on the forward strand.
ATAATGATTAACCAAAAAAAATAAATGTTTTTGTGGTTTTCAATTTTCTTTTTATTTTTCATATATGTATTTGTTTTTTTATTTATTTTGATTTGATTTTTGTAATTGAAATAAAAGCAAGAAAACTAAATTGAATGAAATTAAAAAGATAAGAGTTGGAAAAATTGGGTTGCGTTCCACTTAGTGCTTTAGTTAACGTTTATAGCTAGACGTAGAGGAAGTAATTGATGATTACGTCACTTGATTTTTTAGAGTCAACCACTCCTTAATAGCATCATTGGGCAAAAGTAGGTACGGAATGAGATGTTTATCAATTATGCGTTTTAGGTGAGTGTTTGAATCCTCCATATTTGGCCTTCTATGTGAATGAAGCTTTATAATCAAATAGAATCCCTTCCCCGTATAAAATTTACCCTGCTCGGAGGATTTTCCATGAATTTCCTTAGGTTTAATGGGCTGTGCAGGTGCAGTGTTTGTGGAAACAGCTAAAACATTTTTATCAGTGGCTGTCTGTCGTGTATCCAAGTTTAGTCTCCAAGAACTGACCATGTCATTTTCCAGATTATGATTTGTTGTGAACAGCCCTGTCCAACTTGTCAGTTTCAATACATTAATGCAGCTCGGTGGGTTGCTGTGTAGTCTCGGGATTGGGTATGTAAGGAATATGGACTTGAGTTAAAACAGGTTCTGGGGAAATTTCAGGATCATCAAGGGGAGTTTCCTCCTTTGGGCGTGAATAAATGGCAGATTGCTCCTCAATATCTGCACTAATTTCCTCTTGATCATGAAAGCTTTTCTCATAGTTTAATGCTTGAATCTGAAATCCATGATTGGTTATTTCTATGTACAACTCAGTTGATTCCAACAATCTATGGAGTTTGTCCTCTCCCAAAAGCTCTTGTGGCACATTAGACTGCTCAAAATAGTGCTCAAGATGCTTTTGCAAGTTTGGGGTGTAGAACTTTGATAATGAGTTGTTCAAATTTCTTTTTGAGTCGTTTCTCATATTGATATGCTCTTGGACAAACCCTCTGGAAAATATTTCCTTTTGGGACACTGCAAAATATCATGGGTTTTCAAACAGCCAATTGCACAAATTGTAGGTTTAAATCCTTAAAAACCCCATTATCCAAATTTGACCCATATAGGTGGTCCTCCGGGTTGTATATTGAATTCAGGAGGAGGAACAAATTCCATTGTTGCACAAATTGTAATCTAAAAAAGATAAAAAATAAAATCAAGTAAATAAAAAGATATATACAAAAATAATTAACTAAGAGTTGTATCAAACCAAATCTTAATTAATTACTTAAAACAAAGTTTTGGAAAGAAAAAAAAATGATTTTGTGATTTTAAATAATAAAAACGAATTTAATAGAAAATAATTAAATAAAGTGACAAAATAAAATAAACTAAAAGAAAACGGTTTTTGAAAATTAAAATGTAAAAGCTTAAGGTTCTGCTGTCATTTTAACAATCCTATGTAGTTCTTCTAATTACCTAGGAATTAAACATGCATATTTGAATGTTAGGTTTTCCTAATATATGCCTACTTGGACTCCCAACATAAAACGTATATCAAACATGCAATTCTTCTATGGTATTCAGATCAAATAAAAAAATGCATGACTTATTAAGTTTTGTGAAACCTTTTGAAAAACCATACAACCCTGAAGACGTGGTATTCATCTTAGATGAGCTTGCACATATTAACCACAAGAAGCCTTCGTTAATTTCAAGGACCGACCTCCGACCAAAATTGCATCAAATTAGTTTTCTAAAGATCGTAATGGTAACTTAAGCATTAAGACAATTAGATAGTTTAAACCGATGATTAATAATTCAAACCTACATGCATAATATTATAAGCAAATTGAAAAGAAACTACATATTCTTGTTGAGGCTCATGACTTTGCCCTAGCAAACATAAATTAGTTATGAACAATCATTAACAAAATATTATTAAAAAAAAGATAGCTTGAAAATAAACTTGAATCCAAAAGCTCTCTAAAGCAATGCGTCATTTCTTCTTCTTTTTCCCCTCCAAAAAAGCCTAATGGCTAAAAAGCCTTATTTATACTACTACAAAATTAAAATCCTTACTAGAAAATGTCCTCTAAAAACTAGGAAATATAATAGAATAAGGTTACTAGGAAATGCATTCCTATTCTAACTTTGGCAAATCTGCCTAGCCACAAATCAGCCACGTTTTTGGACTTCCAGGCTTCAAAATGACTTGTATTAAATCCAAAAGACATCATCTTGGACGCCAAAAAGCCCAAATAAACCCAAAACGTCACTAATAAACCCAAAACGTCATTTTAACAGCATTGCGCGGTGCTCTTTTATTTCATCGCCTTAAATAAACCATTGGGTAGAAAATTATGAAACTTTGACATGAACAAATTGAGAGACACGTGAATGTCCTCAAATTTGAATCACTCCAAAATTCGTTCGTTTCATCATGTTTTGCCCCAGAGGAAGTCGAATTTTCTACATTGAAAATACATAACAAAGTATCAAAGTTCACACAAAATAACCAATAAAGATAAGGGTAAAAGTGGTGCCCATATTGTTCTTGGAACTATGACAGTCATATAGCCCGACTCCAATTAGCATAGTTGTCTCCATCCAAAATTTTGGACGCACCAATGCGATTTCTAGGGAACGTGTTGGGTGGTCCAACGGATCAGAGAGCCTTCCAATCGGCTGTCCAAGCTGATATTTCTTCCTTTAAAAAGGAAAAACAAAAGGAAGAAGAAAATAACACAGAAACACACAATCGCCCACACAAAGAAAAACTTGCTGTCCAAGCTGATATTTCTTCCTTTAAAAAGGAAAAACAAAAGGAAGAAGAAAATAACACAGAAACACACAAGCGCGCGTGCACAGAAAAACTTAACACGTTAGAATAAAGATGACTGGATGACGATTCCTTTTTGGTAGAGATTCTTGCAGTTATAGCATCTACATTTGGCAATCATTAGTTGGTCCTGTAGAAATATATATTTAGTTGACGATTACAAATAAACACACAAGCTGTTCAATACGAAATCTGACTGAAGAACTATGAATAAGATGAATAAATCAAACTTTTAAATTTGATGGTTCAAGACTGAAAAATTGGAGAGTGAAATTAATAGATGCTTAATTAGAGAATGAAGTACATACGGTTTGATCACGATCATTCTCCTTTGAATCACTTAGCTTTAGTACATCACCAATTTCCTCTGCAATTTGTAGTGTTTCTAGTCTTGGATCACTTTGGAGTAACCCATCAGGAGATATCTTTCATTTGATCAGCTGGCAATCCTCAACAATCAAAGTTTCTAAGGATGGGACTTTGAAAATGAAATTTCCCGTGCAAAATCCTTGCAGACTTGGTAGACCAGAAAGTTTCAAAATGTTGCAAGCAATTGAAAGTAATCTCATTTTCTGGATCATCTCTGTTGCTCACTACTATTTCTACCATTCTTTGCCACTGGATAGGGTATTAAGTATTGCAGTTCGTGACAACCCCATATCTCCAAAGTGGTCAGATTCCTAAAGGATATTAAGGCTGAAGTTAGATTCTCTAATCTATCACAAAGGTTCATGTATTTGCCCGCTACTACTTTCTTGGTGGTCGTGGACAAATAAGTCTTCCCAAAGAGCAGAGGGTACACGGAAAGTTTCAAGATTCCGTAAATTCTCAAGGATTACATATGACTTAGGATGTGAAGTATTATATAATTTTTGCGTATCTTATACGTTGGTTGATTATTGGGAATGATGATTGAACTGTGACATAGGCTTCTGCTTCTGAATTATGTTTGCCCGTTCATAAATCCCACTTCAATAAAAAACGATTATTTGTATTTTTATGTAATTTGTTAATTACCTAAATTCGAGAGTCTCGTCTTCTTAGTTGTCTCAATGTCAACAATAACAACAAAGCCTTTTCCCACTAAGTGGGGTCGGCTATATGAATCCTAGAACGCCATTGCGCTCGGTTTTGTGTCATGTCCTCCGTTAGATCCAAGTACTCTAAGTCTTTTCTTAGAGTCTCTTCCAAAGTTTTCCTAAGTCTTCCTCTACCCCTTTGGCCCTGAACCTCTGTCCCATAGTCACATCTTCGAACCGGAGCGTCAGTAGGCCTTCTTTGCACATGTCCAAATCACCGGAACCGATTTTCTCTCATCTTTCTTTCAATTTCGGCTACTCCTACTTTACCTCGAATATCCTTATTTCCAATCTTATCATTTCTCGTGTGCCCACACATCCCACGAAGCATCCTCATCTGCGCCACACCCATTTTGTGTACGTGTTGATGCTTCACCGCCCAACATTCTGTGCCATACAACATCGCTGGCCTTATTGCCGTCCTATAAAATTTTCCCTTGAGCTTCAGTGGCCTACGACGGTCACACAACCCGCCGGATGCACTCTTACACTTCATCCATCCAACTTCTATTCTATGGTTGAGATCTCTCTCTAATTCTCCGTTCTCTTGCACGATATATCCTAGGTAGCGAAAACGGTCGCTTTTTGTGATCGTCGCTAGATTGCTCCGATCATTAGTGTGGATAAGTATATAAATGAATAGAGATAGGAAAGCAAACACAAGATGTACGTGGTTCACCCAGATTGGCTACGTCCACGGAATAGAGGAGTTCTCATTAATTGTGAAGGGTTTACACAAGTACATAGGTTCAAGCTCTCCTTTAGTGAGTACAGGTGAATGATTTAGTACAAATGACATTAGGAAATATTGTGGGAGAATGATCTCGTAATCACGAAACTTCTAAGTATCGGAGTGTGGTATCGTCTTGACTTGCCTTATCTGTCTCATAGGTAGATGTGGCATCTTCTCTGGAAGTACTCTTCCTCCATCCAGGGGTGGTATCTTTAACTGGTGGAGATGCACAAGGTAATGTATCAATTTCACTTGAAGCTTACTTGTAGTTTCAGGCTTGGTCAAGCGCGATACAAACCATGTAGTAGGAGTCCCTCAAGTTGCCGAGCTAGGGGATTTGCTGAAAGAGGTGACAGACAAGGTAAGCAATCAGAGCTCCGGCTGATTGTTCACATTCTCCCTATCTTGCAGGCAGCATGAAGGATAAAGAGAAGAAAAATGAGAAGAGATGATATGGGATACTTTTGCTTTTGAAGAAGTAACTTTCCACAGGCTTATTCTTGAACTGAGCTGGAGGGTTTTCTGGTTTCCTCCAGAGTATAAGGCCGACTGAAGAATTTGAGGGTCAAAACAAGTCCATCAAATCTAGAGTACGTTCGACCCTACTGATATGGGATACTTTTGCTTTGACAGAGTAATGGATGTATCGGCACGTGTGCTGTTACGCTTGTCTCCACATGCTTCCTTGTATCCTTCTCACTTGCCCCATCTGTTCCTCAGGCAGATGCGGTATCTTCCCTGGAAGCATAAGATGTTGAAGATGAGTACTCGAGAGCAATGCCAGGTAAGTAAGTTCCAGGCAGTCAGTTCCTGGCTGGAAGCTTGATTCCAAGTGCTGACTGATTGCTCTCTTTCTCCTTGTCTTGCAGGTAAGAACAAGGCCAAAGGAAAAGACAGGGAAAAAGCATGATATGGGATACTCTTGCTTTTAACCCTGATGATATGAGATATTCTTGCTCTAGTATAGCTTGTTTGCAGAGGTATTATCGGGGGGAAAGAAAGCTGAATATTTCGAAAGGCTTCGTTGAGAGTGCCCTCTCATATATGAGGAAGGGTTGAGCATTTTTGCAGGTCTGTCTGTCCGTTGGGGATGGAGGTTGACATATATAGGAGTCTCCTTAACAACAAGTAGTAATGCTATTCCTTTACCCTGTCAGAGCACTTTGAAAAAGTGGTCTGTGGTATGTGGAAAGCTGATGTTGCGTGTGAAGATTACAGACAGCTTTATCCAAGGAGATCCGGCTCTTGCAGTTGGGAAAGTGTTGCCTCTTCGGTTTTTGAACAAGCAATCCTATCGGGGATCTGGCTCTCGAGATTCGGAGAACGATGCCTCTTCGATTTTTGAGAAAGCAATCATGCTGGGGGTCTGGCTCTCGAGATTCGGAGAGCGGTGTCTCTTCGATTTTTGAGAAAGTAATCATGTTGGGAGTCTGGCTCTCGAGATTCGGAGGGCGGTGCCTCTTCGATTTTGGAGCAAGCAATCTTGTTGGGAGTGTTTTCTCGAATGTGAGTAAAGGTTGGGCATGTTTGCTAGTCTACCTTGCCACGAAGCACAGAGGTTGACACACAGGGACTTTCCAATTATCCAGCAGTGATACTGTTCCTTTACCCTTGTGGGTAATAATATGGTAGCTAGACCTTCAAAATTTATGTGTCTAAACTTTGTTAGTGCTGTTTCTTTGCTATTCTTTTACCCGTCTTGGTCAGAGCGATGTAGTGGGAGCTGCAAGCTTCACGTGCTCAACTTTGGCAGAGAACTTTGGCAAAGTTATCTGTGATACCCATGAGCTACTATTGCGTGTGGGAAGTGGGTGATTGAACAGTAAGACTCATGTGCTTTCTACTTCACCAGAAGTCTTCGACAGAATGCCCATAATTTCCGCAAAGCTGAGTGTGCGTGTGACAGGTGCTGACAAGGCTGGAAAAGTAGGTGCCTCTTCGATTTCTGAGATCGGCCCTCGTGGTCTCTGAGCAGCCCAACTTTTGAGAAAGCAAGCGCCTCTTCGATTTCTGAGATCGGCCTTCGTGGTCTTTGAGCAGCCCAGCTTTTGAGAAAGCAGACGCCTCTTCGATTTCTGAGATCGACCCTCGTGATCTCTGAGCAGCCCAGCTTTTGAGAAAGCAAACGCTCTCTTCGATTTCTGAGCAGGCGCCTCTTCGATTTCTGAAGCTCCGTCGAGTGCAGATTTTTATAGGGGCTGGCATTAAGTTCCAAAGCACACTTGAATCTCCACCAGTAGAAGCTCCATTCTTACACTTCTAAGATCTTGATTTGTTCGACCTCTTCTCTCTTCAACACCTTTGAAAATGTCTGGCCCCTCCGACCGTCGTTTTGACTTGAACCTTGTTGAAGAGGCAGCCCCGCCTTCTCCAGACAACATATGGCGCCCATCCTTCGTCTCCCCTACTGGTCCTCTTACCGTTGGGGATTCCGTTATGAAGAATGATATGACCGCTGCGGTGGTGGCCAGGAACCTTCTCACTCCCAAAGATAACAGACTACTTTCCAAACGATCTGATGAGTTAGCTGTTAAGGATTCTCTGGCTCTCAGTGTTCAGTGTGCAGGTTCTGTGTCTAATATGGCCCAACGCCTATTTGCTCGAACCCGCCAAGTTGAATCATTGGCGGCTGAAGTGATGAGTCTCAAACAGGAGATTAGAGGGCTCAAGCATGAGAATAAACAGTTGCACCGTCTCGCACATGACTATGCTACAAACATGAAGAGGAAGCTGGACCAGATGAAGGAATCTGATGGTCAGGTTTTACTTGATCATCAGAGATTTGTGGGTTTGTTCCAAAGGCATTTATTGCCTTCGTCTTCTGGGGCTGTACCGCGTAATGAAGCTCCAAATGATCAACCTCTGATGCCTCCTCCTTCTAGGGTTCTGTCCAGTACTGAGGCTCCGAATGATCCCCCTCCGGTGCCTTCTCTTTCTGGGGCTCTACCGACTGCTGAGACTTCTCCTAAGCAACCTTTGTGAAGGCTCCCTCTTGTTTGTTTATTTTGACTCATGTATATGTACATATTTGTAGCTTATCGGGGATATCAATAAATAAGCTTTCCTTCATTTCAACGTATTGTGTTAAATACACCAAAGCCTTCTTCGCTAAGTTCTTTGAATTTTCTTTTGTTGGAGCTTTGTGAGTGGAGCATGTAGGTTGAGGTAGTGTTCCCTTAATTTCCTGAGTGAGGAAAACTTCTCGGTTGGAGACTTGGAAAATCCAAGTCACTGAGTGGGATCGGCTATATGAATCTTAGAACGCCATTGTGCTCGGTCCTGTGTCATGTCCTTCGTTAGATCCAAGTACTCTAAGTCTTTTCTTAGAGTCTCTTCCAAAGTTTTCCTAGGTCTTCCTCTACCCCTTCGGCCCTGAACCTCTGTCCCATAGTCGCATCTTCTAATCGGAGCGTCAGTAGGCCTTCTTTGCACATGTCCAAACCACCGTAACCGATTTTCTCTCATCTTTCCTTCAATTTCGGCTACTCCTACTTTACCCCGGATATCCTCATTCCTAATCTTATCCTTTCTCGTGTGCCCACACATCCAACGAAGCATCCTCATCTCTGCTACACCCATTTTGTGTACGTGTTGATGCTTCACTGCCCAACATTCTGTGCCATACAGCATCGCCGGCCTTATTGCCGTCCTATAAAATTTTCCCTTGAGCTTCAGTGGCATACGGCGGTCACACAACACGCCGGATGCACTCTTCCACTTCATCCATCCAGCTTGTATTCTATGGTTGAGATCTCCATCTAATTCTCCGTTCTTTTGCAAGATAGATCCTAGGTAACGAAAACGATCGCTCTTTGGTATTTCTTGATCACCGATCCTCACCCCTAACTCGTTTTGGCCTCCATTTGCACTGAACTTGCACTCCATATATTCTGTCTTTGATCGGCTTAGGCGAAGACCTTTAGATTCCAACACTTCTCTCCAAAGGTTAAGCTTTGCATTTACTCCTTCCTGAGTTTCATCTATCAACACTATATCGTCTGCGAAAAGCATACACCAAGGAATATCATCTTGAATATGTCCTGTTAACTCATCCATTACCAACGCAAAAAGGTAAGGACTTAAGGATGAGCCTTGATGTAATCCTACAGTTATGGGAAAGCTTTCAGTTTGTCCTTCATGAGTTCTTACGGCAGTCTTTGCTCCTTCATACATATCCTTTATAGCTTGGATATATGCTACTCGTACTCCTTTCTTCTCTAAAATCCTCCAAAGAATGTCTCTTGGGACCCTATCGTACGCTTTCTCCAAATCTATAAAGACCATGTGTAAATCCTTTTTCCCATCTCTATATCTTTCCATCAATCTTCGTAAGAGATAGATTGCCTCCATGGTTGAGCGCCCTGGCATGAACCCGAATTGGTTGTCCGAAACCCGTGTCTCTTGCCTCAATCTATGCTCAATGACTCTCTCCCAGAGCTTCATTGTATGACTCATTAGCTTAATACCCCTATAGTTCATGCAATTTTGTACGTCGCCCTTATTCTTGTAGATAGGCACCAAAGTGCTCGTTCGCCACTCATTTGGCATCTTCTTCGTTTTCAAAATCCTATTGAAAAGGTCAGTGAGCCATGTTATACCTGTCTCTCCCAAAACTTTCCACACTTCGATTGGTATATCGTCTGGGCCTATTGCTTTTCTATGCTTCATCTTCTTCAAAGCTACAACCACTTCTTCCTTCCGGAGCCTCGAGAAGAGTTTGTCAGCGAGAACCTCATTGGCTGCGTCGGATGGGGGGAATGCATCCCAGAATACGTAGTCTTTCCGGTTGGGGCATAGCTTTGAATTAGGCAAGCATAGCCCCCCAATGCTTGTGTCCACATTGCAACACGAAGTGTTCGAAACCTTAAACCCTGAAAAATTGTTACATACATTGTAAATAAAACCTGTCTCAATCGAATTTGAATCTACAGTTGAATAATCGAGTTTGGTTACCATAAGCGGTGGGGTTTTGGATTAAGTCGTAGACGTCTCCATATGTGTCTGCAAATGAGAGATTTGCCTGTGGGAGTTGCCTGTTAAGAGAGGCAATGAGCTTTTGTACTTTGGAGTTGAATTCTAGCACCCACTCGTTTACTCTTTTCAAGCACTGGCCTGTCTTTGATTTCACCCTCTGAGAAGGAATGCAGCCAAGTGGCCCGAGACCATGGAACATCATCTTTCGGGCACCCAGTTGGTAGAGCCTCTAGCACAAACAATTCAAACATGCACTGTTAATTAACTAGAGTTTATGGCTGTAAATTGGCTAGAAAGAGCTTGAGTTTGCACCGGTTTCGGATTGTGTTTGACTTGATGAAGCTCGTGAAAGAAACAAGCAAAACCAACGCTTGGCTCGATAAGAAACAAGCCATACTTGAAGATTGTTATGTTTAGCTTGTGAAGCTTGTATTTTTTCACGAGTCTACTCGAACCAGTTTAGATTCAAGAAGTTTATTTGGAATGAAGGATCATGTTCCAGCTTCAATTCCCATCAGTTTAATGGTACTTCTCTTCTAATACTAGAAGAGGTGTGAGAGGTTTTAAGATTGAATCATTTATTATCGTTTTCGTTTTTTTATTTAACTAGTAGTGATTACTAACCTTAAGTTGTCCCTCTAAGGTGCCGATCAATAATTCCACAAATTCATCGTAAGTGTACTGCTGACTATCAGCTAAAAAGGGTTGCAGGTAATTGTTGACATAATCATTGCTGCCTGAAAAAGTGCAAAGAAAATGAATAAATACGATATTTATACAAGCAATTGTCTAAACTACTTTAATTACGGGACATGAGAATTTAGACATGGGCCCAAGGAAGTTAATCATTGACTTAACCTACGTTTACGAAAAATAATGAGTTGTTTTCATCTAAAATAAAATTTCATTTGTCTAATAAAAAAGTACCAATTCCAATGAAGTAGATGGCTTCACTGCAAAGCTTGGCTGCAGCCTCTGCCCCAATTTTAGCCTTGATGGCTTCCTTTGTCTTGTTGAATTTTTGTATTTGATCATCAAACGACATTCTCTGAATCTGTCACGAAGAAAAATAACAAAATAATTAAGATTATAAAGCATTTACTCTTGCATCCGAAGTCGTAGGTTCAACGATATGATCATAAACATAAGAGGGATTAGTATTATTGTGATTACAAAATAGAGCCCAGTGTCATTGAGTATTCCTGCTCCACCAGATGCATAATTAACCCCTTTAAGCAGTGCATCATCATTCTGTGCCAAGGATAGATAAGGTGGTGGTGATGGAATCCCAAGCTTTTTGGCTACGAAAGATCAAAAAAAATCAGTAAGTTCCTGAAGACACAAAGGAAAGCAAAAATATCGACGTTGGATGAGTAGTATAAGAAGTAAGGACACTACATATTATGTCGCCAATGGTTCTTCCATTAGTGAACCTCCCAGTAGCTCGACCACCGGCATAATCGACACCATACCAAGGATAATTTGACTTTGCAAGAGAATACGACAGATAGTTGTTGTTCCCTACTTCTGTCAAGGAGTCACCGAAAACGAAGGTCACGGTAGACGCTGCCAATGAAGCGACGGCTAACATGGTTGTGAAAATGGTGGTAGCTAAAGCCATCCACATTGTCACTTCCCTCTTTGAATCTCTCTCACTAGGAAATAAAGTGGCAGTTAGTGAGGCAAAAATTTATAGTAAATTGATCATGAAATTTTGGTCACGTCTAAATCCCAAAGTTTGGACAAATTAGGTGATTGATTAATGAGATAATCTTGAGGAGTTGGCCTACTCAACTGCCTTAAAGTCAGCACAGTTTAATGTTATTGAAACCGATTACTAGTTGCTTGTATATTTCACAAGTATGGTTGTAAAGCATAAGTCACAAGTATGGTTGTAAACATCACCCTAGCTAAGTCATGGGTTAAAGTGATTTTCTCAACCAAACTCTTGTCTTCCATACCTTGTCACCCACTTAGGTCTTTTGTCGATATTTCTTCCTTGTTTCTAGGAACCACTTTACTTGTTATTAATACTTGTTTGGTCCACTTGTTAGGACTGATTTGGTAGTGAGGTATGGCTCCTTTTACTCTTGTAAAGGATACAATGTGAAATACAACACAAGATTTGAAACCAAACTCAACAGATGTGTTACTTGTTAGGTGGATATTTTTTTCAGAGTGTAAAGATTACAAAATCTCGACATTAACAAAAAGCATGCACAGTGGTGTTAAAATTCACTTGTTCTGCTCTGAGTTATCTTATTTGGCTGCCTACTTTGGGTTAGTTGGACGCCAACTAACTTAACATCCTTAATAATGACATCATTACCACTTATTACTACAATCTTGTGGTAGGTTTTGGATTTAAATCTCGTAAATAGCGAGTTCCGTACCAATTTATTCCCCCACCATTTCGATATAATATACTATTCTGTCAAAAAAATAAAATAAAAAAATGTCGTGATTGTTCATTAATTGACTACTCACAAGCTCAACATTCAAAATCATACCTAACGTATGGTCACTTGTTAATTTGCATTCCAAATTATACATCAAATTTTCACGCAGAAATAAAATGAAAACAATCAAAGGAGAAACTGAACCAACCATATAGTTTAAAACTATGTGAATTTGGAGAAGTTTTGTTTCATATAATGGAGAATATTTAAAAGTATCGGATTGTAATATTTGAAAGTAGCAAATTGCCCTGATGATTAGAGTCTTCATTTTCAACCAACTCTATCTAGTCAAAGCTAACATCGCAACATGTAATGAAATGTTAAAAACAATCATCATAAAAGGAGCCATCAAGTTCTTGCACACCAAAACAAAATTCACATTGCATATATATAATGTCTAAAGGGCTACTTTCCGCCCATCTTGTTCTTGTTCTGTCTTCCCCTTGTTTCCGGTGCATTGGGAAGCAGAAGCCGCATCAGCCAACATATTTGACTCATCCCATATGCGATTCTCCTCGCCTATAGTTTGACTGTCCCTGGTCGCACTCGGTACAGAAGCAACATCAGTTTGCGGAGACTTTGGAGACTTGTTGGATTCACAATATAGTGCGACTTTCCCCAGTGTCGCGTGGCTTATCTAATGCAGCGCCAGTCTTCCCCTCCTCAGAATTGGTTGCACAAAGCACACGACTGCAAGATCCAGCTTGCAAAGCTTTTAGGACCGGTGGTTTAGGAAACAATTTTCTCAATATGTCATCCCTAGACTGGTTGGCCTTCATGTCAACAAAGACAGCATCTGAACACAACAACCCCGAATTGGTCCCAAAACTTGCTATTACTAACGTGTTACCGACCTTCTTAAGAGCTGCCGCAAGCACATTCACATCTAACCAAACAGATTTGCGGCGGCTCCTGCTTTTGAGGGTGTCATAAAACTCCAGCGGCAGCAGTTCAGTGATATCTTCCCTCTCCACCAACTCACGGAGTAAATTTAGACCACTACCACGATTCACATAAACCAAGCATAACAAGACGACCAATCTCAACATGAGTAGTGAATAGCAGTTCTTCCAATCTTCGATGGACTTTGTAATCCATTCAACCATATCCCCCTTATTGAAAATGCACTCCCGAGCCACATCAATCACAAAACAACAGATGCCATCCAAAGATGGTCGAACATCAGCCCCCCTCAAACTTAAGCTGGTATCTTCCCCTTGGTACATAAGCCACTCGGTAAAACAAGAACTTGTAGTGATAGCATAACCCCGAAAGCAAGTTGCCCATAGCAGAAGGCGCTCTACAAGGTATAAAAAGCAACCAGGTGTTACATAATCCTTCACAGCCCTCCAGTTCACATAATAAGTTTCAGCTAAAGCTTCATGGAACCTCAACATTACATACACCTCTTTCGGTTCTTGACCGGTGTTTCCACGTTCAATATTCCCATAGAGATTCTTGATGAAAGCCTGCCATGGCAGGTTGCAGCTAAGTTTTCTCACAAGCTTCTCATACAGCTCATTAGTAAGCTTACCCGTCCCCAGAATGACCATTACAAGTTTCCCAATTTTCCCGAAAGATAACTCATTCTTCGATCTGGTAAACTCCTGAATTACTTGCTTCAGCATATTCTTTGAAGCATCAGTTCTTCGAAGAGAAATCATATTCTCCCTCAATGAATTCCTCCAATCCAAAGGAAATACCAAAGGAACAATAATTTCGATCGCAAATGTTATAAATTTGTGCAATCTCTTGGCATCATTTAAGTTCAAACATTTTGATTGCAAAAGATACACCGAGACCTCATAGATATAGGTAACGCACCTGCTTTGACAGAACACTGACTCAGCATTATTGACGGGAAACTTGTAGAGCACTTTGAGCTTGTCCAAAACCTTCATGCCAACAGAGAGCAATTTTGAACTCCAATAATTTCTAGCGGCTGAAGCAAGCTGGCGAGCATCAACGGAGATCAATTTCCCTTGATTTCCAAAATATCTTTTGTTCAAACCACGAACCCAATCAGCATCAGGAATCAGTAAACCATAAACTGGACTCTGATTAAGATCCATTGTCCAAACTCCTAAGTAATTCAAGCAAAACTCTCCATAACTTTTATATTTACTAACTTCCTGGGTTTCAAGGCATCTGAGATATTCAAATATGTGAGCAATTTTATCCTTCCAAAAATTCCAGAAGTAAATCAACGAGTCCATGGAAACTTGATTTTCAGGTATTCCACTTACTGAGCACTTTATCAGATCATCAACCAACATTTCTTCCCACACATACCGATCGGCACTTGAAGAAAGATGAGCATCCAGTATTTTTTTAGCTGATAAAATTTCACCTCCAACACTCTTGTGTCTTTGGCAAGCATTCATGTGATTTTTCATCACAACCAAGTCACTCTGCTCATTTAACAAAAACTCAACCTCAGTGCAAACAAACTCATAAAAACTTTCCGTCTCGTTCTTAGCACATGACTTGGCTTTTGATAAAAGCTCCTCCTTTTGTGAAAACTGCTCTACGGGCCATCCCTTGCTGCCACATGACCAAAGAGAGTTGGCAAGCACATAGATTAGAATATGCAACGATGCCTCTCTGAACTTGCCAGCCTTTTCAAGGAAATCAACTTCAAGTATAATATCGCCTTTTAGTTTTGCGATTTCTGCAGCCTCAAGATAGTTTTCAAATCCTTCTTCCAACAATAGAAGCTCATCAAGAATACCGTGCTCCTTCAAAAAGTTTCGCTTTGAAATTATAGAATGAAAAGCTCTAACAAAATTCATCATGGATCTGTTATCTTTCAACTCGTAATAGTGAAGTGCGCAGCTCTCGAGAAATGCCTGCTCAATTTCATCTATTCCTTCTCCCCTTCGAGCCGCAGCAGTGTCCTTTATTGGATGCTGCTTCCAATATTTTATGTATCCCAGACCCATTTCAATTAGCTTTCCTTTGGCACATTCAGTGAGACACTTGGAGAAAAATTTGCCCTTAGCATACACTTCCGCAGCATCTTGATAGCATCCTGCTCGAGAAAAACATTCCCCAGCTCTTTCCAGGTCACCACATTTATCCAAATAAATCCTAGCTGCATCAGTAAAAGCTGTACTATGAGAAACTAACTTTATCAACTAGATTAAGTCAAGCAATAAATACGAAGATTCACGTCCAACAAATAGTAAACCCAAAATAGGAAAACTTGATATAGATCCAATTTTGTGAGGCACTGTTAGGAATAATCCAGTTGTATGAAATAGATCCAACGACTAGGATTGCACATCAGCATATTTTTATTTTCATACCAATATATCCCTAAAATTATAAATTGTTATAAATATGTAAATGCACATAATCCCTCATGGGATTAATAGTTGAATGAATTCCTTAATGGTAGGATTTAAACAAATCCATTATATGATAACTTCAACTCTCCCGTAAGAATTATAGGTTTATGGCGACTGTTGCTGGGCATCAAGTGGGAGTATCATCCCTTCCCCTTTACAAAAGTTATTGCAGCAAAGATGGCAACCTGTTGTTCCATGAGTTGCAGGTGGCTGCGCTTCGGCTATTATTCAGGGAAACTCAATTGCATTTCAGTCCTCATGTCCGTTTTAGTATGGTTAAAGGGATTGCGACTCATAGGCAAGGTGTGGTGTGGGAAAGTTATCTGGATGCCACACTTGATTTCATTGGTGTTTATCTACCAGTATCATAGATTTTTCTATTTATCTACCTTATATATATACATATACATTACCTCTATTATATATTAATGGTGTTTTATCTACTTATATCACATTCTTTTTTATAATCTATCTTAGATTAATTGTTAATCCACATATACTATAGGTTTTTGTTCACAGGTATAAAGTATTTGTCTTCGTATATAGTAGATATATCTGGAAGTAGATAATATTTTTGTTTATCTACCTGTACCATAGGTATTTGTTCATAGTCTACCTCACATGTTTTTGTTCTTTGTAATCTACCTCTATTACAGATTAATTATAGTAATAACATCACAGGTTTTTACCCTTCACAATTATTTAGTTTTTGATGAACTTATCATATTTATTATATATGAATTTTTAAATGTTTTTTTTTATTTGAAAGTGGGTAGATAAAGCATTCAAATATTAAAATTTAGTAAATATGAATATATTGTTATTTTTACTCTAAGGGGCAAAATAGACATGATAAAAAATCAAATAAAACTGGACTTGATTTGAAAACAGTGGAATTTTTTGAACTTGGATCAAAATGCCCCATAGAAAAACTGGAAGCTAAAATTAACAGTTGTTAAAGAGTCATACCTGCTCTTTCATACTCTCCCAAATCGGAAAAACATCTAGCTGCGGAATCTGCCTTGCCTATAGCATCAAATATCTCAGCAGCTTCCTTAAGAATGGTCTTGACCTCCGCAGGATTTGAAGTACGCATTCGATCGGCATTAGCTTTAAGGCCAGCAGCTTTGGACCTCCTTTCCCAATAAGTATCACCAGCTCTTTCAAAGCACATTGTGGCCATTTCGTAGTTATGTTCATGATAGAGCTGCAAGAAAACAAAGATAAAGGATTCCGTAAATATTACTGAAAATAACGGTGTTACATCATAAATAAATTATTTTAGAGGTGGGATTTTATTTAACGATGAGGATGACGAATAACAAATCAAATAAATTCAGGAATATTACATGTCTAATACAACAATTCTTCGTTCCTCTTGAATATTACAGAGTAAATAATGCAAACCTTAATGCCTCGTGATTTCCACTCCTCAGGACTACTAGCAACTTGCATTGCCTGCGCAAGGGAATCGTCCAGTTGTCTAACCTGTACAAGACATTTCTTCTTCCAATAGTCAAACATGGGCTTGGAGAACTCTTCTCCATTCTCGCAAAACCATAATCTTTGTCTTGTCCGAGTAACAGCAACATATAATTGCTTCAGTTCAGAGCATAAGATGTTGTGCCGTTCACGGAAACTTGGAGGTCGAGGCAATGTTGAGTCAAGTAGATCTTTCTTCTTCATGTAATCATATATCACCCTCCATTGCTGTTTTAGTGGCGATGATCCAAAAAAGTTGTACAAGAGTACATCCTGCAGACACGAATCAAAAGCAAATATAAATTTAAAAAACATAAAAAAGATCCAAAGCACTGAATATCGTAGTTAATAAAAGCCCCTTGCTTTGTTAAGTGTAGCCACAAAAAAAGAGATGAAAAGTGCTATCAGTCACCTGGAATTCAAGCCCCTTGCATTCCACTATGGTCAGGACAAGAGCCTGCTTCCCCACGATTTTGAAAATTTCTTTTTGAGCACCAACATCACGCACCAAAATCACTTGCTCTGCTCCAAAGCCAACTATGTTAGAATTATCAGTTCCACTATTTCCAAAAATTTTTATGATTGCATTTTCATCTCTGGATTCAAGTAGTACTGGAGCTTCCCCATATATTAGACTGGTTTCAGGTTTCAAAACATCAATAGATTGAGGGAAAAAATGATAAAGTAGTTCAACAATGCTCTGTGATAATTTCAGAATGCCAGCATGCGTACGGAAGTTTTGAGTCAAGTGAAATATTTCTGAGATTTGTCCCTTTTCTTTTCTTTCCTGCTTATTACCTCTTGATTCCAATAAAAACTTCTCGTGGAACAGATGTCGCACATCTTCAAACCTAAAATCAATTCCCCTGGCAATGGTCTGTGCCGTATCACCAGAAAAAACAAAACCCTCTTCGACATTGTTGCACATATGCTTAAACAGAGCAATTTGGCTCATGGTGAGATCTTGAACTTCATCAATATAAACAAAATCCATTTGATCGCCTACAAATTTTTCGTGCCTGATCCGACGGTGTAGATCAATGACAAAATCAGCCAAATCAAATTCACCTTTTTCCGACTTCATTTTTTCATAAGCCTGACATATTTCGTATATTACTTCTCTCTTTTGCCTGCTTAAATTGGAAACCCGGCCCTCTGACAGTTGAACATAATCCTCCCTACTGAGTCTGCCATCACCTGCTTCTATGGCTCCTAAACCACCTTTAATATGGGATATAATCTCGGTAAAGACTCTTGAAGCATCAAGCTTCTTTGTTAACTGCTTATTAAAATGGGGCCAGTAAGATGAACTGAACCTCTCATAATCAACCTCCTTTGTCCAGATGGTCTGCAATGCAACTGATCTTGAGCTTCTCAATTGACCATGAGGGAGTGTTGTTGCTTCAGGGAATCTTTCAAAGTATGAGTTAGTCAGTGTTCCATCAAGCATCATCAAGAACTTATGAAATGTTATTACAAGAGGGTAAGAATCGGGGGGAATATCCTGAAATGAATCCTTGATATCCTTGAATTGAAATTCCTCCTCATCAAAATCAGTCATATCAATCAAAAATTTCTTGGTCGAATCACTTCCACCACTTGCAAATCTGTAGACATACGTAAGTTAGTTTTGTAACTTTATAGGTTTTATTTTAATCCTATAATCCTATTTCATCTTAGCCAGAAATCCACACATAACGCCTAACAAAAACTCGAGCAGAAAAAAATTGCAGAACACTTGAAACGGAGGATCAGATATTATCAGCCACAGAAAGTACTAAACTTAATCAATCAGGCCAATCAGCTAAAGCCAACAAAAACATGAACAAAAGTTACGTAAACACTAGCACCCGTTTTGACAAGTAAACATCATTTAGCTGATCAGAAAATGTGGCCCATACGACGTTTTACTCTTTTTTTTTTTATTCATATAGGATTTCTCTAAACATGTTGCAAGAGATAAAGAGTTCGATTTCTTGAAATGCCATTGATATCACACATACGGGCTTAAATCAACTCACGACACCTAGTAATCCGAAGACGCTGTTTCCAACACCAGTTTTGATGCTAACTGAACTAAATATTAGTAAGAAACCATTAGATCTCCACCCTAGCTAGAGAACCCTACTTTACAATTGTACCACACAAAGCATCGGTATGTTTGAAATTTACAAACATTTCAGGTAACGAATCAAGAACAAGAAAGAAATTTTTGTTTGAGAGAAAGAAATCAAGATTCCAAAATAAACCATAGCAGAAATTTCGTCGGAACATTGTATATGTGATCCATAGAGTTAACCATGAATAATGACTTAATGATGCATTCAAACTACAGTCTTAACCCTATCACTCCATCACTATTTCATGTTACGACTCAAGAATCAAGAATAATGAGGTCATATGATTGACTTATAATGATAAACCAACACAAGGAAAAGAAAAAAGAAAAAAAACAGCGGTATCATTTTTTTTTGGTTCAATAATACACGCACCTTTTCAAGTGTAGAACATGTTGTTTTATGGCAAAACATAGCTTAGGACTCACGGTAACAAAAAGTTGGTGTAGAGTTCTCCCCCGAATAGCCGAAGAACTCGGCTCAACCATGCTATTTGGACTACTAACGCATCCTTGCTCTGCCAAATGGTAACATTGTTCATTTTGAAATAATTTCATGGTTAAAACTGTTGTCTTCCCCGTTCCTGACCGTCCAACTATAAAGGTACTTTTATGATAAAGGATAATCTCCATTTCCTGGTCAGTTACTTCAAATGGAAGATCCAACTCTTTACCCTCACGGTCAGACAGCAAGTGATTCACTACACCAGATGACAAGGCATAAAACTTCATGAGCAACAAACTCTCGCTGACCTGTGAATTCTCAACATAACTTCTACCATCAGAAGCATCACCAACAAAATCACTATCGGTTTCAGTGGCACTAAGATCTTTAAACCGAGGCACATCCAAAGATGTCGGCCAGCACTTCGGAACTTCCAAATCACTGTTCACAAATGACAGAGAAAAATAAAAATTTCTTCAACAGTTCATAAGATTTAGAAAGGTTTGTATCTTCCATAAGGAAAGTAATAACAAGTAACAATTCAGGTCTGCAAAAAAATAAAAAAAATAAAAAAAAAACTAGAAGAACATACCCCTCAAGACATTTCTCATTGCAGCGATTGATAAAATCATCTGTATATCTCTTGAAAATACTATCCAAACGATTTATCAATTTTGGGATGCCCTCTAGAGGCAATATGTTCCAAATCTTCAACACTTGAATGTATTTCAACTCCTTTGCAATGTCAATTGTGCAAACAATATATAGACCTCTAACTTTATATTGCCTCAAGATTGATGATGAGCCAGAACTAGTCGGAATATATTCCTTTTTAGGTCTCCATCCACAGGAAAGGTTCAGTACAAGATTTAGCACGGACTTCTTCAACTGAATCGACCTAAGCTTTCTGAATGACTTCAGAAAATTATCACTGAAAAGCACCTAAAGATAATAGATTGGGGAAGAGAAGAACATAAAAATGAACATAGAAAATATTTAAGTAACCAGAAAGTCCAATATGAGAATACATATTTTTTACTATAGAGATATCTTGGAAATAAACAGGGGAAAACTAGAAAGTAACCCAATCATAAATGAAAGCCCAGAGCTTTACCTTCCATCTAGAACTTCTGAAAAGTCCGCTGTTAGCATTAAGCAAATCATCAAACTGGTCTAACTCTTTCTTTGCCTTTAATATAGCCTTGGCCATATCCTTGTCTTCATCAGCTTTAAAGAAACACCGCCGATTCTTGGCATCAAGGACCAAATCCTCCCAAACAGATTCGCTACCACAAAGAGTTCTTTCATTTCCCAAAATCCAAAGGCAGTGCCTGAATTCATTAGACAACCAGTAGTTATTTTCACCCTGACCAACAAGTAAAAACGATGCAAAAGCGTACAAGTTTACATAGAACCATACCGAGCCCTAGTAAGAGCAACATTTACTCTTTGTGGATTCGATATAAAACCAAGTGAGTGATGTTGATTGGATCGCACAGTGGACATGATAATTACGTCCTCTTCCCCACCCTGGAACCCATCAACTGTCTTCACCTTCACTTTAAAGCCATCTAGCTTATTGTACTTCTGTCCAAGTTTGTCCTGAAGTGCAGCTACTTGAGCTGCATAAGGAGATATTACACCGATACTAAGCTTCTCTTTTGAAACAACCCATTCTGTATACAAAGAGAGACAAAAGAAAATTTTCAGTTTTATCCAAACCAAGAAGTATTTAGCCATTACACAAAGTAATAATAAAAAATAAGAACAAAAAAAATATTACAAGCATATAATAGAACATCTAGAAAATAACATAACCGAAAATATTGAATTTAGAACATGAGCATGGCTCCCTGGCTAGACATACTTTTGTGCAAATTCTGCAGTATTTTCAAAACAATTGCAACCTCTACCATATTCTTTAGACTATGTCCATCCTCGTCCTTCTCCTCTCTTCCATCAATTACATTAATAAAAGAATAAGGACCGAACATTGACCCTGGAAGATAGTGTTTCTCATGGCTTCTTCTTTTAACATTCGGAGCGTCCAGGATCTGGTTATAGTAGAAACTTGAATTTGGGAAGGAACTCATTGATGGATGCATTCTGTATTGAATGTTTAGAAGGTGTTTAGAGTGACCCATTGAGCTCAGCCTATCGCAAAATATTAAGGAAGCTCTTTGAAAACAAAACTTCATTACAGATTTTTTGTCCGTAACATCTGGAAGGTAAAGTCTTCTAATTGAATCCTGAAGAGTAAGTAATACTGAAAGGCACTCTCTTCTCTTCATGTACAGATAAAATGTGTTGTCTACTGGCTCAGGCACATCTTCAACTTCTGAACAAGAGAAAAGTTCTTCCAATGCTTCAGAATCAACATTACCTTGCAACAATTGTATTTCAATGGAATCAACTAACCTTAAAAGCGAAATCATGTCTTGGAAATTTTGTGCCGAAATGTAATCTTGGCTTATATGGGTACAGAAGGTAGAAATAAAACATTTTAAGGGTAATGCAGTAGAAACAAATCTCTCTCTGAAAAATTCAAGAAACGATTTGCACTTCCCCTTGCTAACTTCGGTCCCACTTCCGCATCCTTTCTCTATCATTTCACCATCACCATTTTGTTCTTCCTCTTTGGCTAACTCATTTTCCAAGAAAATATGGTAATGTGAAACACAATCCTCAAGAAGTCCAATCATGGAAGACGAGCAACTACTCCAACCTGTCACCGGCCCCAGGCACTCGAAAAGACTTTCAATACGGTGATCCAAAAATATATCTTCAATATCAGAACCAACTTTGAGTCCCTCTTTATTCCCAAATAAAAGAATTTTTCCCAGAGGACAAAACAAAGCATTGGACTCTGCTTCAGTCACCATCTCTACAAGATGAGAAGCTACTTCAGTTACTGCAACATTTGTTGGGGCACAAACAAGAGTCCTACAATTCATCCTTAACAGGGTCAATAGCAGAGTAGCAGTTGATTTAGTTTTCCCAGTCCCAGGTGGACCCCAAATGAGTTGCAATGTAGACTTGGAACCACGAAACAGCATTTCAAGACAGGCCAAAACTGCCCCAGTTTGTGACTCATTCAATCCAGAACATGAATTCTCAACTAACAATTTATCCCTAATGTCAGCACTCACTTCATACGAGGGAGGATAGTTTTTCTGAGCCTGTTACCAAGCATAAGATTTTTAGCCAATCCCAACAATAAATAACAGTGTTGAAATATAGTACCAGAAATTATTCGATCAAAGTGAATCGAATAGTTAGATTGGAGAAAGAGAGAGACCGTAGAATCCAGAGTACAGAATTGGAGTAGTACACATAGAGATGACAGAAACTTTGATCTAAAGATAAAAATGAAAGAAAATCATCATGCTTGTATCAAAATTATTAGAGTACTATACACAGCGTAAGTAACGAAAAAGGTAATTCGCTGAGTATTTTGTATAGAGTGTAGAGAGTATTACATTACACCTGCATTATGTATTGTTGACATACCAAGAATAGGTCCTATTTCAGTGAATGCAATGCACAGAACTTAAGATCTTACCACAGAATCAGTGCACAGAACCTCTTTGATTATCTTCAGATTTCCGAACATGTGCAATGCTTTCCATATTCTGCCATTTGTGATCAAATTCACAAGGAAAACAACAAATTGTGATGCCGGAGTGCTCTTGTTATCTGTGACTTTAAACCTTTTTGATGCCTTGACTTCAAACTCTTTTATTTCAGTCTCTATTATCTCATCATTAAATTCATCTTCTCTCTTATTTTCTGAGATTTTATTTTCCGTGATGTTAGTGACCGATACAAAAGTCCATGACCTCCCTACCCTTTGTAAATCAGAAACAGTTTCGGGTTTCGCATCAGCTAAGACAAAAAGATCCCCAGGCAAAGTTTTGTATGGTTCCTTTCCACGTTCGCTGAACCTGTTTCGCCACTCATCAACCTTGATATTATATATCCATGTTTCATCTAACTTGGACTTGGATTCTTTAAAAGCAACTGCTACAGCAAATGGTGCTCTGTCAATGGTTTCCATACTCGACTGCACTTGTGCACGAGTTTCCTCTAATAAAGGAAATGAATAGGACCCAAAATAATGCCGAACTGAATTGAATGATTCAGGAATCTTCTCCACCTAGAAAAGTAAAAAGTTCAGAATAAGTTTGTTGATAAATCTACAGATGATATATATACAATGGTACTGGGGGAAGTGAGAACCGAACGTGGGAGGTGCAGGTGATTGTTCTTAACCAATTGAGCTACAAATATAGACACGGAAGAATTAGAAGACTGAAATGGGGTTCCCTGTCTGAGTCAAGGCTTATAAAGAAAAAACTACTACCTTGAAAAAGCAATCCAGACTTCAAAGATTTAAAACCAAAACCTTACTTACTGAATTGTTTATCAAGGTAGCAGAAAAGATTCTAAAAGAGTTTACAAATTCAAGGGTATTCAGATTTTGAATGAATCCATCGAACTCCACGGTATTCAAACAAAAATTTCAAAGGAGTTCATAAAACTCCATAGAATCTGGATGTATTAAATCATGATTTAAAAGTAGTCCTAAAAACTCCATGTGTATTCAATTAGGAATTGATTTTAAATTATTTTAAAAAGATTAAGGATTTAGAAAAATTTTATCGTGTATTTTAGGCTTTAGGAATCAGGGTCTTCCCCTAAGTTTATGAAGCTCCATTAGAACTCTATCAACTTCACAGATTTATAACTCTTTTAAAAACCTTCAAAATCTCAAATGAATACACCCCTATAATTTTTTGGGTCTTAACATCTAAGCAGTCCCGAAAACACAAAACAAAACCAAAGTTGCAGTATCAATCTCATCAAAATTTGAAGAAAAACAAGATAAAGCTAAAAAAAAACCCAAGAGAGAATTTATTAGTAAAAGTAGAAGAAAAAAAACCTGGTTTTTGTACAGATTGTCATTGAAAATGTCTTCAAGTGACCAAGAAAACACAGTATCCATGAAACTGTCGGAAGCAGACATTGTCCCGCTCACTCATTCACTTCCAAAACCTACTTCAATGGAGAGAAAAGTATGAAATGATAAGTTTCAGAAAAAAGAGAAAAAGGAAGTAAGACTGCCATACATTACAAGAAAGAGATGGAAATTATACGGAAACGCACAAAAGTATTCCCTTTTAACCGGAAAAACAAGAGAAATTCGTATTCGTTGTTCACAGTTTTTTTTTTTTTTTAGCAAACCACTGTTCACAGTTTTGCTTACAGGGGAAGTTCCTTGAAGACTCGGTGACCATATTCACCTTTAAAGGTTCCTTCACACGTCCAATTTATAAAATAATAAAAATAAAGAGCAAAAGTATTCCCTTTTCTTTTATATAAAAAAATTAGAGAACTTTAACGAAAAGCTCTGGTACTGTTCACTTTAACGAAAAACCACATTTTTACACTAAAAAGTCAATCTTGGTACTATTCACTTTACCCTTTATTTTGTCCTTATCAGTAAAACTCAAAGTTTCCAAACTCTTTTCATTAGTTTTCCTAAAAAATTATGGAAAATAGTAAACATGATTGTAAAATGTGGTGTGAATACTACACATGTGTTTGTGTAAGAAAGCTAACCAAAGTGAATTTTGGTGAAAGTCATTAAATGCATCATATGAAAATGTCCTAGGGAGGTGAAATATTTTCTTCTTGTTTGTAAGATGT
This sequence comes from Malus baccata, assembly GCA_006547085.1. NCBI lineage: Eukaryota > Viridiplantae > Streptophyta > Magnoliopsida > Rosales > Rosaceae > Malus > Malus baccata. The sequence continues at coordinate 109,653 of VIEB01000509.1, forward strand.
TGTCAGTTCAAAATCCCTATAAATAAAGATATGTCTGTAACCTCATTACAACACACAAAGAAAAGAGAAAAAATAATAATATAAATATCTCTTCCTCCCTGATGCAGGAGGTAGACTTGGAGAAAACAATTTGAAACCATTAGTATGATTTGGAATAACAAAAGTTCTGTATTTTAATTACTCAGGAATTTGTTAAGTTATTTTGGGAGTTGTAAATAAAAAAATTAGAGAACTTTAACGAAAAGCTCTGGTACTGTTCACTTTAACGAAAAACCACATTTTTACACTAAAAAGTCAATCTTGGTACTATTCACTTTACCCTTTATTTTGTCCTTATCATTAAAACTCAAAGTTTCCAAACTCTTTTCATTAGTTTTCTTAAAAAATTATGGAAAATAGTAAACATGATTGTAAAATGTGGTGTGAATACTACACATGTGTTTGTGTAAGAAAGCTAACCAAAGTGAATTTTGGTGAAAGTCATTAAATGCATCATATGAAAATGTCCTAGGGAGGTGAAATATTTTCTTCTTGTTTGTAAGATGTTGTCAGTTCAAAATCCCTATAAATAAAGATATGTCTGTAACCTCATTACAACACACAAAGAAAAGAGAAAAAATAATAATATAAATATCTCTTCCTCCCTGATGCAGGAGGTAGACTTGGAGAAAACAATTTGAAACCATTAGTATGATTTGGAATAACAAAAGTTCTGTATTTTAATTACTCAGGAATTTGTTAAGTTATTTTGGGAGTTGTAAGACTGTCAGGTGTGAAATCTCGTTCCTGTTATAATCTACGTATTTGTATTATTGAGATTTTATATTATTTTTTCAAGAATTTATATTACTTTATTTTAAATTATATTTCAATTAAACTAGTTACGAAGAGTGAAGTTTGGAAAATTAGTATTTACTCGTTGACCTTTCAAGATCACAAGTAACATTTTCGAATAGGTCTCGTTCCTGTTATAATCTACGTATTTGTATTATTGAGATTTTATATTATTTTTTCGAGAATTTATATTACTTTATTTGAAATTATATTTCAATTAAACTAGTTACGAAGAGTGAAGTTTGGAAAATTAGTATTTACTCGTTGACCTTTCAAGGTCACAAGTAACATTTTCGAATAGGTCTCGTAGCCACGAGCGCATAGGCGAAAGCCGTTTGCGAGTCCATGTTCTAACAGTATAATTACGGACGTTTGAAGTTGTGAAACTTTAGGTTTTGGAAATTATTTAATTTCCACTAGAGGGTAAAAGGCCCAAATATATAATTGGGTTAAGGGAACCGGCTATTAAGAGTGAAAAAGGGGGGGGGGGGGGAAAAAAAAATCAAGAGTTTTTAAGGTCTAATTCGGGTAGAACTCCACCGGAGAATCCGGGGGTTCTCAACGGCGATTTGTCATTCCGGTGAGTATCACCATTCACCATCACCCTTAATCAACTTCCCTTGGACCCATGAACAAGACCCAACTGGTGGTTGGAGCGTTGGAACACCAAGGAAGCCGAATTGAAGAACACTCACCTTAGGGTTTCGAAGGGTGCGAGCCAATTTGAGGGCCTTCCCGGCCAAATTGAACTCGGCCACAGGTATAAAGTTTACTCTACTTGTTGAGATCTTCATTCTTGTAAAATTTGAGAATTTTTGGGAAAAATCGAATTTTCCGATGTGTGACATTCGATTTATGAAATGTTGTTGGTTGAGTATATTTTCGATAAGGCCCGCCACTAGAATATTCTAACAATTGACGATCTTACCATTGAATTGACACCAAATTTTAGTATGCCATTGTAGATATTGTTTATGGACCTTAAGGAATTACTAGTGAAAATCTAGTGGGCCTATATTGGTTAGATAGCGACTTGAATATATGAAATATGATTATTATCTTAATTTCTTATATTAGTATCATTTGTGAATATGAATTGGTCTTATAATTATGATTTCTATTGAAATGTGAATTTTATATATTTAGCCATAGACCTATGCTAATTATATATGATTTGGCTTGTGTATTGATGATGTTTGTGATATATATGTGTTTAATTAACTTTTTAATAATGTGAATAATAATTATGATGAATGTTATGACAATTATGGAATCTAAATATTGTTTGATAATTATTTGGATATGTTTGCCAATTAAATGCCTATTTGAACTTTGTTTATACTATACTTAGGGCCTCCGTATTTAGATCTCGTATAAATACTCGGGGGACTCGAATGTAATTATGTAATAAATGAATGAGCAAATATGTAATAAGTGAGGAGCCCTTATTTTATAAAATGACTCATCACTCTCCTCATTAGGAGAGGCCAATTCTTAAGTCTGACCCCTCACCTTCTAAAAGCCTCTCATACTCTGAGATTCAGAGCTCTCATCCTCACAAAAAAGCTATCTCTATCCTTTTCAACATCTCAGAGAAATACAATAATCAGTGTGGACGTAGCCCAAACATTGGGGTGAACCACGATACATCTTGTGTTATTTACTTTCTTGCAGATTCACGGTCGGATTTACATTGTTCCAAGACCCCTTCGGTTTTGTGCATCAATATTTGGCACCGTCTGTGGGAATTGACACAAAAAGCTATGTCAGTTCTCTTTCATTTTTTTCATCTCACCACCGTGAGACCTCACCACACTCCACCTTGAATCTGCAAAAACCGAATAACCAAACACATGCACAGTCACTGCAAGACCCATGTCTCCTACTCCAACTTCCGGTCACGGCGGCAGCGATGGAAACACAATCACAGCCTCTCTCTCTCTTACTCCATGCTTATGTAATGTAGGTGGTCTTTCATTACAAGACGACTACCAGGAAGAACAGACAATGATGTCAAAAAACTAATGGAACACCAAGCTCAGAAAAAAGCTTTCCAAGATGGGAATTGACCCAACCACCCACAAACCTTACTCTCAAATCCTCTCCGACTACGGAAACATCAGTGGCCTCCCAAGCACTGCCGGGAATCATCCGTTCTCGTCCCTTTTCAAGCAATCAAAAAGTGCATTCGCACCCAAATTAAACTCTTCCTACATCAGAGATCGTGCAACCCACTCTCCTTCAGTTAGGCGTCGTGGTATACAATTTGGTGGTGCTCCTTGGTTCGTTACTTTTCTTGATGACTGCACACGTATGACTTGGGTTGTTTGATGAAGTCCAAAAGTGAAGTTACTTCTTTATTTCAGTAGTTTTACAAAATGGTACAAGTACAATATAAGTCACAAATATAGGTTCTCAGGAGTGATAATGGTGGTGAATATGTTACTCTGAACTTCGTACCTTTCTTGATCATCATAGGATTGTTCATCAAACTACATGACCATAGACTCCACAACAAAATGGAGTTGCCGAACGTAAGAACCGCCAGCTTCTGGAGGTTGTTCGTGCTTCTTTACTCGAGGCGCGTTTCCCGTTATCCTATTGGGGAGAAGCTCTCACCTCAGCTGTGTATCTCATTAATCGTGTTCCATCCTGATCGGTTGATTTTCAGAGACCCCTTCAGACACTTTCTTCCCATGTTGATGCTCATGCAGTCCCTAATCTTCCACCTCATGTGTTTGGTTGTGAGGCCTTCGTTCATCTTCACAAACAATAGCGAAGTAAGCTTGAACCTCGGGCCTTACGATGTGTGTTTGTGGGGTATGCATCAAGGGAAAAAGGATACCATTGTTATCACCCTCCGACGAATAAGTTGTTTTTCATTATGGATGTTGCGTTTCATGAGAATGATATGTACTTTGCCAATCCTGAGACTTCACTTCAGGGGGAGAGTCAGAAAGAAGTTCAAACCCTTGATTATACTATTCCATATATAGATAGAGTGAATGATTTGGATTTTAAATGGTGATGCCTTGGAAATAAGTGGTGATCATTCACATGAAAACAATGATGTGAATGAATTGGAATTAAGTGGTAATGTCTTGGAAACAAGTGGTGATCATGCACATGGAAACAATGTTGAAAACCTTGAAAGGGACGAGTCGACATTGCCAGATAACTCACTGCTAGTTTCTTCACCACAGGACATGCCTATGTCGCCAGCTACCTCACAGTCGATCTTGAGTCTTAATAACCATAATCAATCGTCTTCGATCCTGGATGCACCACCACCACGTCGTCTCCCTGATCGCGTCAACCAAGGTATTCCTAAACTTACTAATGAAACTGACCCTAAATGCAAAACTAGGCATCCATTGAGTAAGCCCAACCCTGAGTTTAATGTGTTATACCCGTTAAGTAATTATGTGTCTACCAGTCACATGTCAGAATCAAATAAGTCGTTGGTGCATCAATTATCTACTGTATTTGTTCCTAGCAGTGTGCATGAGGCTTTAGTTGATCCACGTTGGCAAGCAGCAATGAATGAAGAGTTGAAGTCTTTGAAGAAGAATGCTACCAGGAAGATCATAGATTTGTCAGCTGGCAAGAAACATGTGGGATGCAAATGGGTTTATACTGTGAAATACAAAGCAGATGGGACGATAGATCGTTTCAAGGCAAGACTGGTAGCAAAAGAATACACTAAAAAATAGGGAATCAACTACACATATACATTTGCACCTGTAGCCAAGATCAACATAGTTCATGTTTTGTTGTCCATGGCTACAAATCTTAATTGGCCCTCACAACAGTTCGATGTGAAGAACACCTTCTTGCATGGGGACTTAACAGAAGAAATTTATATGGATCTTCCACCGGGATGTAATGCTCCAGATAAATACAAAAGAAAAATGTGCAGGTTGAAAAAGTCCTTATATGGTATGAAGCAGTCCCCTCGGGCATGGTTTGGAAGATTCACAAAATCTATGAGAGCATTTAGCTACAAACAAAGTAACTCCGATCATACTCTGTTCCTGAAAAGACTAAATGAGAAACTTACTGCACTTATTGTGTTTGTAGATGATATGGTGGTAACAGGTAATGACCCAGAAGAACGTTCAGCCTTGCAAAGATATTTGTCTACAGAATTTGAGATAAAGGACCTTGGATCATTGAAATATTTTTTGGGGATTGAGGTATCGAGAAGCAGTTCGGGAATTTTCTTATCACGGAGGAAGTATATTATTGATTTGTTGCACGAAACCGGTATGTCGCTTGTCAACCAGTAGCTACACCATTAGAGAAAGGATTGAAGCTTAGTGTTGATCCTAATCAAGTACCAGTTGACAAAAGGAGATACCAAAGGTTAGTAGGTCGTTTAATGTACTTGGCACACACAAGACCGGACCTTGCTTATGCCTTAAGTGTAGTAAGTCAATACATGCATGATCCCAGAGAACAACATATGAATGCAATGATGAGAATTTTGAGATATTTGAAAGGAAGTCCCGGCAAAGGAATTTTGTTTAAAAGGAATAATCATCTTAGAGTTGAAGGTTATACTGATGCAGATTGGGCGGGTTCGATTGACGATAGGCGCACAACATCAAGTTACTTTACATTCGTTGGGGGTAACTTGGTTACATGGAGAAGTAAGAAATAGAATATGGTTGCCCGTTCTAGTGCAGAAGCTGAATATAGAGGTATGGCTTTGGGGATTTGTGAAATTATGTGGCTTAGGCTCCTGCTTCACGATTTGGGTATACTACATGATCAGCCCATGAAATTATTTTGTGATAATAAAGCTGCATGTGACATTGCACATAATCTGGTACAACATGATAGAACAAAGCATGTTGAAGTTGATCGGTTCTTCATCAAAGAAAAATTAGAAGAAAAAATAATTGAGCTACCAACAATAAGAACAGAGGATCAGTTGGCAGGTATCCTCTAATTGAGCTACCAACAATAAGAACAGAGAATTAGTTGGCAGATATCCTCACGAAAGCTGTTTCAAGTCAAAAGTTTTCATGTTTCTTACACAAGTTGGGCATGAGTAACATATATGCACCAACTTGAGGGGGAGTGTTGACTTTGTATTTTAGGTAGGATTCCTAATTGATATCAATTTCGTGTAATCTCCTATAATTTCATGTAATTAGTTTTCTTCCTATTACATTAGGGTTGTACACCTTGTATAAATACCTCTCATTGAGAAGAATAAAATTATTCAAAGCATTCTCTTTTAATGTTACTTCTCTTCTCAATACTAGAAAAAGTGTGAGAGGTTTTAAGAAGAATCCAAAATATCCGTTTTCCCTTTTTTTTGTCTAACTAATAGTGTTTACTAACCTTAAATTGTCCCTCTAATGTACCAATCAATAATTCCACAAATTCATCGTAAGTGTATGACAATCAGCTGAAAAGGGTTGCAGGTAATTGTTGACATAATCATCGCTGCATGAAAATATGCAAAGGGAATCAATCAATAAATTGACTACTTCCTTTGTCCCAATCTTAGCCTTGATGGCTTCCTTTGTCTTGTTGATATTTTGTATTTGATCATCAAACAACATTCTCTGAATCTGTCATGAAGAAAAATAACAAAATAATTTAAGATTATAGAGCAGTTATTCCTGCCTCCGATGTAGTAGGTTCAACGATGTGATCATAAACTTAAGAGGGATTAGTATTTTTGGAAGAAATGTGATTACAAAATAGAGTCCAGTGTCATTCAGTATTCCTGCTCCACCAGATGCATAATTAACCCCTTTAAGCAGTGCATCATCATTCTGTGCCAAGGATAGATAAGGTGGTGGTGATGGAATCCCAAGCTTTTGGGCTACAAAAGATCAAAAAAAAAATATTCAGTAAGTTCCTGGAGATACAAAGGAAAAGAAAAATATCGACGTCGGATAAGTAGTAAAAGAAGTAAGAACACTACATATAATGTCGCCAATGGTTCTTCCAGTAGTGAACCTCCCAGTAGCTTGAGCACCGGCATAATCGACACCATACCAAGGATAATTTGACTTTGCAAGAGAATACGTCAGATAGTTGTTGTTCCCTACTTCTGTCAAGGAGTCACCGAAGACGAAGGTCACGGTAGACACTGCCGATGAAGCGACTGCTGCCATGGTTGTGAAAATGGTGGTAGCTAAAGCCATCCACATTGTCACTTCCATCTTTGAATCTCTCTCACATGGGAAATAAGTGGCAGTTAGTGAGACAAGAATTTATAACAAATTGATCATGAAAATTTTGATGATGTCTAAATCCCAAAGTTTGGACAAATTAGGTGATTGATTAATTATATAATCTTGAGAAGTTGGCCAACTCAGCTGCCTTAAGTCAGCACAGTTTGATATGTTACTTGTTAGGTGGTTATTGCTTCAGAGTGTACAGAATACAAAATTTTGAAATTAACAAAAAGCATGCACAATGGTGTCAAAATTCACTTGTTCTGCTCTAAGTTCTCTTATTTGGCTGCCTACTTTGGGTTAGTTGGATGCCTGCTAAACTTGACAACCTTTACAATGCCGTAATTACCACTTAGTACCAGTCTTGTAGTAGGTTTTTGGTTCAAATCTCGCAAATGGCAAGTTTGAAATCAAATTATTCCCACACCCCTTTAGTGTAACATATTGTTCTGTCAAAAACAATGTTGTAATTGGTCATTAGTTCTCCACACACAAGCTCAAACGTTGTTCAAAATCATCCCTAACGTGCGGTCACTTGTTAATTTTGCATTTCCAAACTATATGTGAAATTGTCACGCAGAATTAAAATGGAAACAATTAAAAGAGAAACTGCTCCAACTATAAAGTAAAAAACTACATGAATTTGAAGAAGTTTTATTACATCAAATGGAGAATATTTGCAAGTGACGGATTGCCCTTATGGTTAGGGCCTTCGTCTTCACACCCAACCAGTTAAAAACAATACTCATCAAAGGAACCATCAAGTTCTTGCACAGCAAAACAAAATTCACATAGCATATATAGAATGTCTAGAGGGCTACTTTCTGCCCTTCTTGTTCTTGCCTCTCTTGTTCTTGTTCTTTGTCTTCCCCTTGTTTCCAGTACATTGGGAACCAGACGCAGCATCAGCCAACAGATCTGACTCATTGCGTATGCGATTCTCCTCGCCAATATTGTGACTGTCCCTGGTCTCACTCGGTACAGAAGCAACATCAGTTTGCTGAGACTTTGGAGACTTGTTGGATTCGCAATCTCCCTCACCTATGGTGTGACTTTCCCCGGCATCGCATGGCTTATCTAATGCGGCACCAGTCTTCCCCTCCTCAGAATTGGTTGCACAAAGCACACGACTGGAAGATCCAGCTTCCGAAGCTTTTAGGACGGGTGGTTTAGGAAACAATTTTCTAAATATGTCATCCCTAGACTGGTTGGCCATCATGTCAACAAAGACAGCATCTGAACACAACCACCTTGAACAATTGGTCCCAAAACTTGCTATTACCAAAGTATTACCGACCTTCTTAAGAGCTGCTGCGAGCACATTCACATCTAACCTAACAGATTTGCCGCTCCTCCTGCTTTTGAGGGCGTTATAAAACTCTGACGGCAGCTGTTCAGTGATATAGTTCCTCCCCAGTATATCATGGAATAAATCTAAACCAATATCAAAATTCAAATAAACCAAGCATAGAACAACGACCAACCTCACCATAAGTAGTGAATAGTAGTTCATCCAATCTTTGATGGACTTTTTAATCCATTCAACCATATCCACCTTATTGAAAATGCAGTCCCGAACCACACCAATCACAAAACGAAGAACGCCATCCAAAGACGGTCGAACATCAGCCCCCCTCAAACTTAAGCTGGTATCTTCCCCTTGGTATATAAGCCACTCAATAAAACAAGAACTTGTAGTGATAGCATAACCCTGAAAGCAACTTGCCCATATCAGAAGGCGCTCTAGAAGGTATAGAAAGCAACCTGGTGTTATGTAATCCTTCACAGCCCTCCAGTTCACATTATAAGTTCCAGCTAAAGCTTCATGGAACCTCAACATTACAGACACCTCTTTTGGTTCTTGACCTGTGTTTCCACGTTCAATATTCCCACAGAGATTCTCGATGAACACCTGCCATGGTGGGTTGCAGTCGAGTTTTCTCACAAGCTTCTCATACAGTTGATTATTAAGCTTACCAGTCCCGAGAATGACCATTACAAGCTTACCAATTTGCCCCCAAGATAGCTCATTCTTCGATCTGGTAAACTCCTGTATTACTTGTTTCAGCACATTCTTTGAAGCATCAGTTTGTCGTAGAGAAATCAATTTCTCCCTCAATGAATTCCTCCAATCCAAAGGAAATACGAGAGGAACAATACTTTCGATCGAAAATGTTACACATTTGTGCAATCTCTCAGCATCATGATATCTTAAGGTCAAACATTTTGATTGCAAAAGATATACTGAGACCTCACAGATATAGGTAAGACACCTGCTTCGACAGAACACTGAGTCAGCATTCTTGATGGGAAACTTGTAGAGCTTTTCGAGCTTGTCCAAAACCTTCATGCCAACAGAGAGCAATTCTGAACTCCAATAATTCCTGGCGGCTGAAGCAAGCTGGTGAGCATCAACGGAGACCAATTTCCCTTGATTTCTAAAATATCTTTTGTTCAAACCACGAACCCAATCAGCATCAGGAATCAGCAAAACATAGACTGGACTCAGATTATGATACATTCTCCAAACTCCTAAGTAATTCAAACAAAACTCTCCATAACTTTTGTATTCACTAACTTCCTGGGTTTCGAGGCATCTGAGATATTCAAATATGTGAGCAATTTTATCCTTCCAAAAATTCCAGAAGTAAATCAACGAGTCCATGGAAACTTGATTTTCAGATATTCCGTTTGCTGAACACTTTATCAGATCATCAACCAACATTTCTTCCCACACATACTTATCAGCGCTTGAAGAAAGATGAGCATCCAGTATTTTTTGAGAAGATAAAATTTCACCTCCAACACTACTGTGTCTCTGGCAAGCATTCATGTGATTTTTCAACACAAACAAGTTACTCTGCTCATTTAACAAAACTTCAACCTCAGTGCAAACAAGCTCATAAAAGCTTTCTGTCTCGTTCTTAGCACATGACTTGGCTTTTGATAAAAGCTCTTCCTTTTGTGAAAACTGCTTTACGGGCCATCCCTTGCTGCCGTATGACCAAAGAGAGTTGGCAAGCACATAGAATAGAATATGCAATGATGCCTCTCTGAACTTTCCAGCCTTTTCAAGGAAATCAGCTTCGAGTATAATATCACCTTTTAGTTTTGCGATTTCTGCTGCCTCAAGATAGTTTCCAAATCCTTCTTCCAACAAAAGAAGCTCATCAAGACCAGCGTGCTCCTTCAAAAAGTTTCGCATTGAAATTATAGAATGAAAAGCTCTAACAAAATTCATCATGGATCTGTTATCTTTCAACTTGTGATAGTGAAGTGCACAGCTCTCGAGAAATGCCTGCTCAATTTCATCCATTCCTTCTCCCCTTCGAGCCACAGCAGAGTCTTTTATTGGATGCTGCTTCCAATATTTTATGTATTTCAGACCCATTTCAAATAGCTTTCCCTTGGCACAAACAGATAGACACTCGGAGAAAAAATTGCCCTTAGCATACACATCCGCAGCATCTTGATAGCATCCTGCTAGAGAAAAACATTCCCCAGCTCTTTCCAAATCACCACATTTATCCAAATAAATCCTAGCTGCATCAGTAAAAGCTATACTATGAGAAATTAACTTTATCAACTCGATTTGAGTCGGAGCAATAAATACGAAGATTCATGTCCAACAAATAATAAACCAAATTGTATCAGAGTGCTATCGCAATTTCACTATAATATAAATGCTGGAAAGCTAAACTAACAGTTGTTAAAGAATCATACCTGCTCTTTCATACTCTCCCAAATCAGAAAAACATCTAGCTGCGGAATCTGCCTTGCCTATAGCATCAAATATCTCGGCAGCTTCCTTAAGAATGGTATTGGCCTCTGCAGGATTTGAAGTCCGCATTCGATCAGCGATAGCTTTAAGGCCAGCAGCTTTGGACCTCCTTTCCCAATAAGTATCACCAGCTCTTTCAAAGCACATTGTGGCCATTTCGTAGTTATGTTCATGATAGAGCTGCAAGAAAACAAAGATAAAGGATTTCGTAAATATTACTGAAAATAACGGTGTTACATCATAAATAAATTATTTTTGCGGTGGGAACTAACGATGAGGATGATGAATAACAAATCAAATAAATTCAGGACTATTACATGTCTACTACAACAATTCTTTGTTACTATTGACTATTAAAGAGTAAATAATGCAAACCTTAATGCCTCGTGATTTCCACTCCTCAGGACTACTAGCAACTTGCATTGCCTGTGCAAGGGAATCGTCCAGTTGTCTAACCTGTACAAGACATTTCTTCTTCCAGTAGTCAAACATGGGCCTGGAGAGCTCTTCTACATTCTCGCAAAACCATAATCTTTGTCTCGTCCGAGTAACAGCAACATATAATTGCTTCAGTTCAGAGCATAAGATGTTGTGTTTAGCTTCGCTGAAACTTGGAAATCGTTGAGGCAATGTCGAGTCAAGTAAATCTTGCTCCTTCATGTAATCATATATCACCCTCCATTGATTTTTAAGTGGCGATGATCCAAAAAAGTTGTACAAGAGTACATCCTGCAGACAAGACATAAACGATACGAATCAAAAGCAATTATAAATTTAAAAACATATACAAGATCCAATGCACTAGAAATATCATAATTAATAAAAGCCCCTTGCTTTGTTAAGCGTAGCTGCAAAAAATTTCGCAAGGGTAAAAAAAAAGAGAGTGATTAGAAGTGCTATCAATCACCTGGAATTCAAGCCCCTTGCATTCCACTATGGTCAGGACAAGAGCCTGCTTCCCAACGATTTTGAAAATTTCTTTCTGAGCACCAACATCACGGACCAAAATAACTTGCTCCGCTCCGAAGCCAACTATGTTAGAATTATCAATTCCACTATTTCCAAAAATTCTGATGATTGCATTTTCATCTTCTCCGGATTCAAGCAGTACCGGAGCTTCCCCATATATCAGACTGGTTTCAGGTTTTAAAATATCCATAGATAGAGGGAAAAAACGATAAAGTAGTTCGACAATGCTCTGTGATAATTTCAGAACGCCTGCATGCGTACGGAAGTTCTGAGTCAAGTGAAATATTTCTGAGATTTGCCCCTTTTCTTTTCTTTCCTGATGCTTATTGCCTCTTGATTCCAATACAAACTTCTTGTAGAACAGATGTCGTATATCTTGGAACCGAAAATCAATTCCCCTGGCAATGGTCTGTGCCGTATCACCAGAAAAAACAAAACCGTCTTCGACATTGTTGCACATATGCTTAAACAGAGCAATTTGGCTCATGGTGAGATCTTGAACCTCATCAATATAGACAAAATCCATTTGATCACCCACAAATTTTTCGTGCCTGATCCGACGGTGTAGATCAATGACAAAATCAGCCAAATCAAATTCACGACTTTCCAGCTTCATTTTTTCGTAAGCCTGAAATATGTCGTAGATTACTTCTCTCTTTTGCTTGCTTAAATTGGAAACCCTGCCCTCTGACAGTTCAACATAATCCTCCCTACCGAGTCTGCCATCACCTGCTTCTATGGCTCCTAAACCACCTTTAATATGAGATATAATCTCCGTAAAGACTCTTGAAGCATCAAGCTGCTTTGTTAACTGCATATTAAAATGGGGCCAGTAAGATGAACTGAACCTCTCGTAATTAACCTCCTTTGTCCTGATGAAGGTCTGCAATGCAACCGATCTTGAGCTTCTCAATTGACCGTGAGCGAGTGTTGTTGGATCGAGGAATCTTTCAAAGTATGAGTTAGTCAGTGTTCCATCAAGCATCATCAAGAACTTATGAAATGTTATTACAAGAGGGTAAGAATCGGGAGGAATATCCTGAAATGAATCCTTGATATCCTTGAATTGAAATTCCTCCTCATCAAAATCAGCCATATCAATCAAAACTTTCTCGGTCGAATCACTCCCACCACATGCAAATCTGTAGACATACAAAAGTTAGTAACTTAAGGTGGCTGATGCGATGTTTGAAATTTACAAAACATTTCGAGTAACGAATCAAGAACAAGAAAGAAATTTTTGTTTGAGAGAAGGAAATCAAGATTCCAAATAAACCAAAGCAGAAATTTCTTCCGAACATTGTATATGCAATCCACAGAGTAAACTATGAATAATGAGGTCACATGATTGACTTATAATGATCTACAAACACGAGAAAAAAATAAAAAGAAGTATAACTTTTTTTTTGTTGAATAATACACGCACCTTTTCAAGTGTAGAACATGTTGTTTTATGGCAAAACATAGCTTAGGACTCACGGTAACAAAAAGCTGGTGTAGAGTTCTCCCCTGAGTAGCCGAAGAACTCGGCTCAACCATGCTATTTGAACTAGTACCGCATCCTTTCTCTGCCAAATGGTGACATTGTTCATTTTGAAATAATTTCATGGTTAAAACTGTTGTCTTCCCTGTTCCTGACCGTCCAACTATAAAGGTACTTTTATGATAAAGGATAATCTCCATTTCCTGGTCAGTTACTTCAAATGGAAGATCCATCTCTTTACCCTCACGGTCAGACAGCAAGTGATTCACTACACCGGATGACAAGGCATAAAACTTCATGAGCAACAAACTCTCGCTGACCTGTGAATTCTCAACATAACTTCTACCATCCGAAGCATCACCAACAAAATCACTATCGGTTTCAGTGGCACTAAGATCTTTAAACCGAGGCACATCCAAAGAGGTTGGCCAGCACTTCGGAACTTCCAAGTTACTGGTCACAAATGACACAGAAAATTAAAAATTACTTCAGAAGTTCAAAAGATTTAGAAAAGTTCGTACCTTCCATAAAGAAAGCAATCATATTAACAATTCAGGCACGTTAAGCCAAAAAATTAAAAAAAAAACTAGAATGCAGAAGAACATACCCCTCAAGACATTTCTCATTGCAGCGATTGATAAAATCATCTGTATATCTCTTGAAAATACTAGCCAAACGATTTACCAATTTTGGGATGTCCTCTAGGGGCAATATGTCCCAAACCTTTAATACTTGAATGTATTTCAACTCCTTTGCAATGTCAATTGTGCAAACAATATATAGACCTCCAACTTTATATTGCCTCAAGAATGATGATGAGCCAGAACTAGTCTGGACATTTTTCTTTTTAGGTCTCCATCCACCGGAAAGCTTCAGTAGAAGATTTAGCACGGACTTCTTCAACTGAATTGACTTAAGTTTTCTGAACGACTTCAGAAAATTATCACTGAAAAGTACCTGAAGATAATAGATTGGGGGAAGAGGAACATAAAAATGAACATAGAAAATATTTAAGAAACCAGAAAGTCCAATATGAGAAAACATAATTTCGGCTATAGAGATTTCATGAAAATAGACAAGGGAAAACTAGAAAGTAACCCAATCATAAATAAAAGCCCAGAGCTTTACCTTCCATCTAGAACTTCTGAAAAGTAAGCTGTCAGCATTAAGCAAATCATCAAACTGGTCTAACTCTTTCTTCGCCTCTAATATGGCCTTGGCCATATCCTTGTCTTCATCAGCATTAAAGAAACACCGCCGATTCTTGGCATCATGGACCAAATCCTCCCAAACAGATTCGCTACCACAAAGAGTTCTTTCACTTCCCAAAATCCAAAGGCAGTGCCTGAATTCATTAGACGACCAGTAGTTATTTTCACCCTTACCAACAAGTAAAAACGATGCAAAAGCGTACAAGTTTACATAGAACCATACCGAGCCCTAGTAAGAGCAACATTAACTCTTTGTGGATTCGATATAAAACCGAGTGAGTGATGTTGATTGGATCGCACAGTGGACATGATAATTATGTCCTCTTCCCCACCCTGGAACCCATCAACTGTGTTCACCTTCACTTTAAAGCCATCAAGCTTGTCGTACTTCTGTCCAAGTTTGTCCTGAAGTGCAGCTACTTGAGCTGCATAAGGAGAAATTACTCCGATACTGAACTTCTCTTTTGAAACATCCCATTCTGTATACAGAGAGAAAGAAAAAAGAAAACTATCAGTTTTATCCAAACTAAGAAGTATTTAGCCATTACAAAAAATAATAATAATAAATAAGAACAAATAAATATTACAAGCATATAATAGAAACATAATCGAAAATATTGAATTTGGAACATGAGCATGGCACCCTGGCTAGACATACTTTTGTACAAATTCTGCAGTATTTTCAAAGCAATTGCAACCTCTACCATATTCTTTGGACTATGTCCATCCTCGTCCTTCTCCTCTCTTCCATCAATTACATTAATAAAAGAATAAGGACCGAACATTGACCCTGGAAGAAAGTGTTTCTCATGGCTTCTCCTTTTAACATTAGGAGCATCCAGGATCTGGTTATAGTAGAAACTTGAATTTGGGAAGGAACTTATTGATGGATGCATTCTGTATTGCATGTTTAGAAGGTGTTTAGAGTGACCCATTGAGCTCAGCCTCTCAAACAAGCTTCTACCAAAACCAGCTTCATAGGACACCTAAGGAAGAAAGAATAAGTCAGAAAGAAAAATTGCAATCAGACAAATGATTAAATAAATATAACCAAGTAAGCATCAACATACATTGCTTTTCACCGTAGCTGGTAACTGACATTCATCACCAACAAGAACGGCATGCTTCACACCTGGAAGTTGCAGTGGTATAGTTGACTCGCACTCCTTCAATTGTGCAGCCTCATCGATAACAACAACGGTCAGTGGCTCCATTTTCACTCTATGCAGTTTAAACGAACTGGATGCAGTGCAAAATATTAAGGAAGCTCTTTGAAAACAGAACTCCATTACAGATTTTTCGTTCCTAACATCTGGAAGGTCAAGTCCTCTAATCGAATTCTGAAGAGTACGTAATACTGAAAGGCACTTTCGTCTCTTCATGTACAGATGAAATGTGTCGCCTACTGGCTCTGGCACATCTTCAACTTCTGAACGAGAGAAAAGCTCTTCCAATGCTTCAGAATCAACATTACCTTGCAACAATAGTAGTCCAAAGGAATCAACTAACCCTAAAAGCGAAATCATGTCTTGGAAATTATGTGCCGAAATGTAATCTTGGCTTATATGGGTACAGAAGGTAGAAATACAACATTTTAAGGGTAATGCAGTAGGAACAAATCTCTCTCTGAAAAATTCAAGAAACGATTTGCACTTCCCCTTGCTAACTTCGGTCTCACTTCCGCAACCTTTCCTTACCAGTTCACCATCACCGTTTTGTTTTTTCTCTTTGGCTAACTCATTTTCCAAGAAAATATGGTAATGTGAAACACAATCCTCAAGAAGCCCAATCATGGAAGACGAGCAACTACTCCAACCTGTCACCGGCCCCAGGCATTCGAAAAGACTTTCAACACGGTGATCCAAATATATATCTTCAATATCAGAACCAACTTTGAGTCCCTCTTTATTCCCAAATAAAAGAATTTTTCCCAGAGGACAAAACAAAGCACTGGACTCTGCTTCAGTCACCATCTCTACAAGATGAGAAGCTACTTCAGTTACTGCAACATTTGTTGGGGCACAAACAAGAGTCCTACAATTCATCCTTAACAGGGTCAATAGCAGAGTAGCGGTGGATTTAGTTTTCCCTGTCCCAGGTGGACCCCATATAAGTTGCAAAGTAGACTTGGAATCACAAAACAGCATTTCAAGACAGGCCAAAACTGCCCCAGTTTGTGACTCATTCAATCCAGAAGATGAACACTCAAATAACAGCTTATCCCGAATGTCAGCACTCATTTCATACGAGGGAGGATAGTTTTCCTGAGCCTGTTACCAAGCATAACATATATAATCAACCCCAACGATAAATGACAGTGTTGAAATATAGTAACAGAAATTATTAGATCAAACTGAATGGAATAGTTAAATGGGAGAAAGAAAGAGACCGTAGAATCCAGAGTACACAATTGGAGTAGTACACATATACACACGACAGAAACTTTGATCGAAAGATAAAAATGAAAGAAAATCATCACGCTTGTATCAAAATTATTAGAGTACCATACACAGCGTAAACTAACAAAAAAGGTAATTTGCTGCGTATTTTGTATAGTGTGTACATTACATATTACATCATGTATTATTGTCCACATACCATGAATAGGTCCCATTTCAGTGAATGCAATGCACAGAACTTAAGGTCTTACCACAGAATGAGTGCACAAAACATCCTTGATAATCTTCAGGTTTCCAAACATGTGCAATGCTGCCCATATTCTGCTATTAGTGATCAAATTCACAAGGAAAACAACAAATACTGATGCCGGAGTGCTCTTGTTATCGTTGACTTGAAACCTTTTTGATGCCTTGACTTTAAACTCTTTTATTTCAGTCTCTATTATCTCATCATTAAATTCATCTTCTCTCTTATTTTCTGAGATTTTATTTTCCGTGATGTTAGTGACCGATACAAAAGTCCATGACCTCCCTACCCTTTGTAAATCAGAAACAGTTTCGGGTTTCGCATCAGCTAAGACAAAAAGATCCCCAGGCAAAGTTTTGTATGGTTCCTTTCCACGTTCGCTGAACCTGTTTCGCCACTCATCAACCTTGATATTATATATCCATGTTTCATCAAACTTGGACTTGGATTCATTAAAGGCAACTACTTCAGCAAATGGTGCTCTGTCAATGGTTTCCATACTCGACTGCACCTTTGCACGAGTTTCCTCTAATAAAGGAAATGAATAGGACCCAAAATAATGCGGAGCTGAATCGAATGATTCAGGAATCTTCTTTACCTAGAAAAGTAAAAGTTCAGACAAGTTAGTTGATAAATCTATAGATGATGACATTGCATGAAGAAATTATAGAAGCTCAAATATATTGCATTCACAGACGTTGAAAGCGAGTTCTCTAGCCACAGCATAAATCTTTACTTAACCAACTCTAATGGTTGAGTATAAGGCCATCTCCAACCGAAGGGTCCAGAGGGCCAGAGGGCCGAAAATAGCCCTAAAACCGTCTCCAACCGAGGGCTAGGCCAGAGGGCTCTGGAATCTGGGAGGGCCCCACGAGATCGGAGAGGGCTGGAGGGCTGGAGGGCTGGCTGCTTTCGGCCAGCCAGCCAGCCCCGAGCTGGCTATTTTTTTTTTTAATGTTTCCTATTGCTGTCGGTTAAAACCGACAGCATTAAAGAGCTTTTTTTTTTTAATAGTTCTACTATTAGTGTCGGTTATAACCGACACTAATAGTTTGAAATGTTTTTGAATGTAACGGCTAGCTGAGTCAGCTAGCCGTTGGTTTTTTTTTTTTTTTTTTTTTTAAATTTATTTTAAACATTTTTTTCTTCTATAAATATGGTGAAGTTCTTTCAATTCTTCACTGCATTTGCAATATTTCCTTCTTCAATATTTCCTTCAATATATTTCTCAATATTTCCTTCAATATATTTTCTAATATTTCCTTCATCTATAATATTTGTTTCAATTTTTCAATATTTCCTTCAATATATTTTCCAATATTTCCTTCATCTATAATATTTCTTCATTTCATTTTCAATATTTCCTTCAATATTTCCTTCATTTTTTTTCATAAAAAATGGCCTCATCTGCAATGAAAGGTAGGGCTTGGACCCGAAAAGAAGATGAAGCTCTTTGCAAGGCTTATAGATGGATCTCAGAAGATAGTGTGAGGGGGATTTCTCAAACAAGTGAAGGTGTTTGGACTCGTGTGTCCAAAAAATACTTAGAGTTCTACGAAGGCACCATTCCACCGAATACCCGAAACCACGAAAGTTGTTCTTCAAGATGGAAGAAACATCTTCATCCAGGTTTGAATAAATGACATCAAGTACTATTAGCAGCAGCAAGTAGACATGAAAGCGGCGCCAATTACTATGACGAAGTTAGTGTTTTTACAGTTTATTTTAAATGTTTAAAAAGAAATTATGGCTCGGCGGCAATTGTTTACCTCTGACTATACTCCTACAATGGCGGATGATGAAGATGATATTGATTATGGATATTAAATTTAAGTCGTTGTAATTTTTAAATTTAAGTTAATGTTGTTTTTAAATTTAATTTGTAGTGTTTAAATATAAGTTGTTGTTTTTAAATTTAAGTTGTTGTAGTTTTTAAATTTAAATAATAAATTATGTTTGGCCCTATGGCCCTTTGGCCCTCGGTTGGAGACGGTTTTTTGTGACAGGGCTAAAACGAGCCCTTTGGCCCTCTGGCCCTCAGTTGGAGACGGAGGCAAATATGGCCCTGTACTGTTCATTAAAATATTAATATCTTGGGGAATCTTGGAGGGCCAGAGGGCTCAAATGAGCCCTCTGGCCAGTCATCGGTTAGAGATGGCCTAACTAGCTTAAGACTGCACATTACAAGTAAATTTATAGGATAAATTAGGTTCTCATCCCTTATTTTTCATTCTCATTAATTAAAACCTTATTTCTTTTTCATTTTTGATCAAGGTCCCTTGACTAATCCAAGGTCCAGTGCTGGCAGGGTGACCATGCAGGGCATAAAATAATTGGGGGCACCAAAATTATTACGATGGTATATTTATATATGTTTTCATAAGAGTATAAATTTATAAAATGCGGTTTAATGACAAAGAAATTTAATTTGAACTGCTGGTTTTGTTGTTTGAAATTAATGAGGAGGTCTTGGGTTCAAAACACCGTGTATGCTTATTTACCTTTCAATTTTTACAAATTTCTTTTCATAAGAGTATAAATATATAAAATTTGGCTAAATAATCAAGAAGTTTAATTAGAATCAATGGTTTTTGTTGTTTAAAATTAACGAGAGGTCCTAAGTTCAAAATGCTAAGTGCATGTTTATTCTTTTAAATTTTTACGAATTTTTGTTTGGTTGTTAATTTATTTTTAATTAGTAGCTAGTAGCTATGTGGATTGTTATTTTTAAACATTTGTTCCAATTCAAGTCTAATCTTCAACAAAGAGTAATGCGTTGACCAAATTCTTAGACCAAATTTGCAAACATATGACATGTCCTCAAAAAATTTAATTTAGTACCCATTTATTACTTATACATATCAATTAAGGACTCAAAAACATCAATATTTTTAATCCCATATTGACAAGGTTAGTAAATAAGAAAAAACACCACACGATTTATACAAAAACACTTTAAAAGTTCAGATGGAAAACAAAACTCATATCTATCTTCTAGTAAACCTGGAGTTTTTTCTTATATAAAGTGAGGGCATATTTTTTGGCATCGCCCCGGGCCTCAAAAATCTCTATACCGGCCTTGAATCTCCATGTCATGGTTTTACTAAAATTATTTACAAGTCATCATTTGTCAATTTTAAAAATGAAAAACTTATTAATTATTTCCAAATATATCTTTTTAGTATTTTTTTTTCATATGTTTCTCTTCATAATTTGTACCTTTTTTTAAAATTTGTACCAATATTCTTTTTAGTTTTAATTTGTACCCATAATTTTGAATTTTGATATGTACCCATATTTTTTATTTAATTTGTACCCATATTTTTTTTTGTGAATGTACCCATGTTGATTATATGTATTTATTGTATGTTTTAAACATGTTAATAGTTATTTCTTAAAATATATCAATAGTTACATGGGTGCATTATCTTTTTGCTAGAACTATGTGAAGCATAATATTACTCTATTATTGATTTTTAAGGAGTTGTTAAATTGTAAAAATATTATTAAATTTGTTTAAATTTTATAATTTGTGGGATATTGAATGCATAAATGTAGGAGTTAAATCTATATTGGCTAAATAGCCAAAATGGTCCCTGAGATATGCATAACACATCACTTTGGTCCCTGAGATTGAAAATCAATAGAAATGGTCCATGAGATTGTCCACCATCCATCATTTTGGTTCTTCCATTAAAAACTCTTTGGGCAATTTTCAAAGCTTCGTAACTCAATCGTTTCTTAACTAAATTCGACCCATAATATATCAAAATGAAGATAGGAACGTGTAGAACAAGATTATACCTATTTGGAAGCCCAATGGTTGCCGGAGATAGCCGAAAAATAGCCTCAAAGTTGACTGGTCCGCAGAAAAACTGGAAAACTCGCCGGAAACTGGGTAAACTTTAAACGTTCATAACTTCTTCAATACTCAACGAAATTCAGTGATTCAAAAACGAAAATCATACTTCTCGATTAGAAAAATAGAATGGTACCTTTCTCAATGGCTAACTCATCATGATTTGGCCGGAAAACGGCTCGAAAGTGGCTAACTCGAAAATGGTTAGCCACTTTTGAGCTATTTTCCAGCCAAACTACGGTGACTTAGCCATCGAGCAAGATACCATTCTCTTTCTCTCATCGACAATTATGATTTTCATTTTGAATCACTCGATTTCATTGAGTATTGAAGAAGTTATGAACGTTTAAAATTTACTCAGTTTTCGGCGAGTTTTCCAGTTTTTCTGCAGACCAGTCAACTTTGAGGCTATTTTCCGGCCATCTCCGGCTCAAATAGGTATAATCTTGTTCTACACTTTCCTATCTTCATTTTGATATATTATAAGTCGAATTTGGTTAAGAAACAATTGAGTTACGAGGCTTTGAAAATTGCCCAAAGAGTTTTTAATAGAATGACCAAAACAATGGATGATGGACAATCTCAGCGACTATTTCTATTGATTTTCAATCTCAGAGACCAAAATGATGTGTTATGCATATCTCAGTGGCCATTTTGGCTATTTAGCCATCAAATAATGTTAGGGACCTTGATCAAATTATTTAAACAAATAAAGTTTAATTCTAAAAATTAGGTTGACTAGGGACCGGAAACAAAGTAAACCAAACTTATATGATAATAAAGGCTGAAGAAATTATATATATATATATATATAGACACACGGAGATATTGGGGGAAGTGAGAACCAAATGCGGGAGGTGCATGATGAATGCTCTTAACCAATTAAGCTACAAAATTCTTGTATAGACGTGGATTTATTAGAAAACTGAGATGGGCTTTCCCTGTCTGAGTCAAGGCCAATAAATAAAAAACTACTACCTTGAAAAAGCGAGCCAGGCTTCAAAGATTTAAAACCAAATATCAAGGTAGTATAAAAGATTTTTAAAGAGTTTACAAATTCAAGGGTTTTCAATCAAGATTTTAAATGAATCCACCGAAGTTCAGGGTATTTAATCAAAATTTTAAAGGAAAACTCCATATAAATCTAGATGTATTCAATCATGATTTTAAAGCAGTCATTAAAACTTCATGGGTATTCAATTAGGAATTGATTTTGAGTAGTGCTATTCACACACCATTTTTACTCCTCATATACCCTTGTTAAATTTTGTCTATTGAATTTCTTCAATTCATTTTATCCGACGACCAGAAATTGAGAGGATGTGTGATAGGTAAAAATGAGTGTGTGGATCGCACCATGCTTGATTTGACAGAATTTTAAAAAGTTAAGAATTTTGATAGATTTAGAAGAATTTTATAGTGTATTTTAGGCTTTAGGAAATCAGACCTCTTTCTCTAAGATTTTGAATGAGTTTAGAGTCTGTGAAACTCCATTAAAACTCCAGCAAAACTTCACGAATTTATAACTCTTTTTAGGGTCTTAAAACTCCATCAACCTTCAGAATCTCAATTGAATACACCTACTAAAATTTTTATTTTTGGAGTCTTAATATCTAAGCAGTCCCGAAAATACAAAACAAAACAAAAGCTACAGTAACAATCTCATCCAAATTTGAAGAAAAAACAAGATAAAGCTAAAAAAAATGAGAATTTATTAGTAGAAGTGATAGCAAAAACCTGGTTTTTGTACAGATTGTCATTGAAAATGTCTTCAAGTGACCAAGAAAACACAGTATCCATGAAACGGTCGGAAGCAGACATTGTCTCACTCACTCTTTCTCTTCCAAAACCTACTTCAATGGAGAGAAAAGTATGAAATGATAAGTTTCAGAAAAAGAGAAAAAGGAAGTAAGACTGCCATGTACATTACAAGAAAGAGATGGAAATTATATGGTAACGCACAAAAGTATTCCCTTTTAACAGGAAAAACAAGAGAAATTCGTTTTCACTGTTCACAATTTTGCTTACAGGGGAAGTTATTTGAAGACTCGGTGACCACATTCACCTTTAATAAAATATAATACTAAAGTAAAAGTAAAAAGCAAAATATTCCCTTTTCTTTTATATAAAAATTATGGAGTTGTTGTGAAATGTGATGTAAATGGTACGGTAACACACAAAAGTATACCCTTTTAACTCGAAAAAACAAAAAAAAAAAGAAATTCGCATTCATTTTTCACAGAATCAGAGTTTAGCTTACAGGGGACGCGGGGAAGTTCTTTGAAGACTCGCTGACCATATTGACCCATAAAGGTTCAACCTTTACACGTCCAATTATAAAATAAAAAATAAAATAAAATACTCCCTTTCCTTTTATCAAGAAAATTATGGAAAATAGTAAGCACTATTGTGAAATTGCTTACGTGTGTAGTGAAATATAAAGTAAATAAGATACAATATTTACGAGGTTCGGCAAGTGTGTCTATATCCTCGGGGCAGTAGTAGTATTTTCTTTTATTATTTGAAATAATAGAAGTATCATAATAACTCTCATTTTTTTTCTCTCTTCTCTCTAGCCTAGCTCACTGATATTTTCTTCTGTATCTCTCTTCTTTCTCTACTTTCTTTTTTTTTTCTCTCTTTCCTCCTTACTTTTCTTCATATGTCTCTCTCTTTCTTTCTTCATTTGTTCCTTTGTTTAATAGGTAAAACTAGTGATAGACAAAACTTAGTGGGATAAGTGGTCATCCACATTATTACTTTAGTCTAAAGAAGGCTTTTCAATTGCACTGTACAAATGAACAGTGTTTTGAACCACATTTCAGTTTATTTACAAGATTGCCACTCAGATGCTTTTAACCAGCTTTCTCTTAATTTACAAAATTGCCACTCAGGCTTGAGGACCTATCTTCAGCCGTTCGCTGCATTTCAGCTTTTGACTCGGCGAGAGGGAGGGGGGGACATCACGGCTGACAAATTGGAGAGAGAAGATCGCTCCTATTTTTGACTCGGAGACAGCTGGGTGTGCCTGTGGCGAGCGGAGAGAGGGGGACAGAGCGACTACAGAGGAGGGAGACACAGGGCCTGACAGATTGGAGAGAGATGGGAGCTACGAGTTTGGACTGAGTGTGAGAGATATTTAGGTAGGTGCTCTGCCATGATCTATGGGATTTTCTCCCATTTTAGAGAGAGAGATGGACAGGGAGAGATACAGAGCGGAAAGCATGGGTGTGTGTATTCTTTGGGTCTTCCGAAAACGCTAGAAACCTGAAACATTCTTAGCTGCTCTGCAACGGGTTGGCGACTTCGATCCTGCGTCCTACAGTCCGCATCGATCTCTTCCATCTCTGCTTCGTGATCCCTTCGATCCCTGCTTCCGCATCTTTTCGATCTCTGCTTCACGATCTTCTCGCCCCCTCATCCTTCACCCAAGTTCTCTAGCCTTCAA
The DNA here is from genome assembly GCA_006547085.1 of Malus baccata. Lineage (NCBI taxonomy): Eukaryota > Viridiplantae > Streptophyta > Magnoliopsida > Rosales > Rosaceae > Malus > Malus baccata. The sequence continues at coordinate 134,084 of VIEB01000509.1, forward strand.
GAGGGAATTAAATCTCACTTCTTTCTCTGATTCGTGCCTTCTTCTCACGGTTTTTCTCGAATTGTTTGTTTTTCTTCGATATTGTTGGGTTTCGATCCCAAATTTTTTCGTATTCTAAGAAATCTTATTTCTGGTATCTGATTTGTGGAGGGGTTTTTATCCTTTTAAATGTGGGTTGTGGGGGTTTTGTCCAGGGAGCAAAATTGATCTGGTTAGGCTTTTTCCCTTTGAAAGTTAATAGATGTTCAAATTCGGAACCGTGAATTATTAATTTATTTGTTGTTGCGCTTCATGAAAGCGAGGCAATCATGGTTAGATTTCATGCGGTTCATGAAAGACTCGGTCAGGCTTTAGAAGGGTTGCCTGATGAGCTTTGCCCATCAGATGAAGTTGAGGAACAGGCATATACATATATGTCCCTTTTTTCCGTTTTCAAGCTAATGCTTCTCATGTGTTATTTCATTTTTTTCACACAGACAGATCTTTTATCAATTCAAACTATTCTCGCTTTGCTGCACATGTTTGATATAAGTCCGTCTGGGTTTGACGAGATTCAGAGTACTTCTTATCAAATTGGTCGCACGGACCACTACAAGGAAGACATTTTCCAAACCCTCTACATAGCATCGAGGTAAATCCCACTTCTGCTCTGCTTCACAAATTATTTGTATTTTTCCGTAATATATTTTGATTTCTAGAACTGTAATTTCAGATTATTGCCCCTTCGACTCCTCTCTCACTGCCTCAAGCCAAAACCAAACCCAGCTCCAGCCTCCAGTCCTCTACAAATCAAACCTCACAAAGTAAAGCCCTCTGATTTCGTTTTTTATTTCTGGTCCAGTAACCTTAGGTAAAGCAAACAACTGTATAAATACTCATGCATGTGGTTTGTTCTTTTGCAGAATCCGATATTGGAGGTGATAAGTAGCTGGTTTTAGCTTCTGAGGCAGACACTTGAAGAAGGAGCAAAGATGAATGCATTAGTGGCAAAGAACAGAAACTTTAAGTTTGCTGCTCGGCTTTTGGGATTGGACTTCAAGCTTGAGAAAAGTTTACTTATACCATTTAGGGAAATCAAGGTAATTTTGCATATAATCTCCCTTTTGTATATCCCTTACTCTTAATTATAGGTAGATTTCAGACCCTAAAACTAATGTGGTTATTGAGTTTTCTCCTTTCGTTGCTTTTGAACTATATACTTTGGTGCAGGTTGAGTGTACTATGCCAAAAGACGATGGCAGTTTGGCTTCATTTGTTGGCTTCAGGGTTCAACATGACAATGCTAGAGGCCCCATGAAGGGAGGAATCAAATATCACCCAGGGGTATATGCATACTTTGTTAAGTTCCACTTCTACGACAAATGTGAATGGTTGTCATATATCTAGACTCGCTGCCGTGAAACTGTCTTTAATTGTTATCGATCCTTTTATGGAAAATGTAGGTTGATCCAGATGAGGTGAATGCTTTGGCGCAGCTGATGACATGGAAGACGGCGGTAGCCAACATCCCATACGGGGGTGCCAAAGGGGGTATAGGATGTAATCCAGGGGAGTTGAGTCTTTCCAAACTAGAGCAACTCACCAGAGTTTTCACACAAAAGATGCACGTTCTTATCGGAATCCACACCGATGTTCCAGCACCAGATATGGGGATAGGTCCACAGGTTGAGCACACCACATTTTCCATTAATTTTGTTCAAGAGATTTGATTACAACAGAATTTGGTTATCAAGTAGATCAGCTTGAATGTCCGAAAAACTTTGAACTGTATTTTAACAGTTTTCTCTTCTCGATCTTTTCGGTTTTTTTTATGTTTAAATAGACCATGGCATGGATACTAGACGAATACTCAAAGTTTCATGGCTACTCACCTGCACTAGTGACTGGAAAACCTATTGTAAGTAAATCATGGAAATGTGCTTAATGGTTTGCATTGGTTGCTGTTGTTGCATAATGGTTTGAATCTGTGCTTAGGTTGGTTTGAAACTCAGGTTGTGTGAATTAAGGTGTAAAAAATGAATATGGATGAACCTTTAGCTACTGCATGTAGATTCAGTTTTCCTTTGCATTTCAGTGAGTTGGAAACTGAGTGGAACTGTTAGAGAGAGAGAGAGAGGATGATGTTTGGATTTTGGTATATGCAGCCCTACTGTAACTTTTTATACACACTGAATACACTTACCTTTTTTTATATGCACGCAGAGGCTGCCTTCCCATACAATATACACTCACACACATCACACACTTATCCACACAGAGTACACTCACATTTTATATGCATACATAGTACACGCACATGCAATGTCACACAAACAATGTCATGTACTTATACACACACAACACATACAATATATACTCACACGCTTATGCCTTTTTTTTATCACTTGGAAGATTTTGTTGTTTTTCCTCAGCAATACAATATACACTCACACACTTATGCAGCACAAGCACTCACACACACAGTACACACATTGTTGTTTTTCCTTATTTGATTATTGGGATGCCAAACTTTAAGAATTTGTGTTTAATTTGATTCTTTGGTATACTCAGTTAATTAGCTAAGTAGTGGTTTACATTTAGATAATATATATGTATATATATGATTTTGGACTGTAGTTTTTCTCTAACTTAATTTGTTTTGATTCAATGGGTTAGTGAGTTAAGGTTGTTCTTAACTTTCTGTTTCCTGATTGAATTTGTTTTGATTCAATTGGGTTAGTAAGCTAAATTTCAAAAGGGGGGGGGGTTGGTTTCCGAATGCCTCTTGTGGGTTGTGTATGAGGCTAGAGGATTTGAACTAAACCACGCAATGGACATTCATAATAATGTGCAAGTAGGTATTGCATATACGCTTAATGGTTTGCATTGCTTGCTGTTTTTGCATAATGGTTTCAATATGTGCTTAGGTTGGTTTAAAACCCAGGTTCTGTGAGTTTAGCAGTTTAATTGGGGGAATGAAAAATTAAAGTTGGCCTTTCATTGAAGATAGTTAAACAATTGGAGTTTGTTTTATTAGAAAGATGGTTAAACAATTTTGGTTGCTCCCTTTTTCACTGTGGCTCTGTTTCAACCATTACATTTCATACATTTGAAATATGTTTACTATCTCATTAATTGGTGTACGTTAGCTCATTTAACTCAAATTTAATGAGATTTGGTCCTCCAATTTGTCTGATTTCCTAACGGATTTACTTTCTTTGGAAATTTCAGGAACCTTGATTATGGGAGGAAGAATACGCTTCATTGCCATCTTTAGGTATACAATTCTGCACATTGATTACATGTTCAAAGCCTAATTAATTGTACACCAATTTTTTATTACTTTTGTAAAGCTTTTGTACTTAGATTTAAATATGTGATTAGTTTGTGAAGAATAAACGAGAAAACTAATCATGGGGACATACTTCTTTTTCGATTTTCTCCTCTGCATTGTTTCTTGAATGAAATTGGATTCATGGATGTAGGGATACAGCAACGACTGAGGTGTGAATAAAAGGTCTAAGTGTAACGATTTCAGGGTTTAGAATTGATTCGAAAATACGAGAAAATGCTGCATTCTCTGTTCTTTTTTGCTGTTTGTTGTAGTGATTCCAACTTAGTATATACCCATTTTTATAGAACCATGAATGGTGGTTGTTAAATGTTGAGCCATTTGACAATCCTTAGTTCTGCATTCCTTGATTTTTTTTGCTGTTTGCTGTTGTCATTCCAACTTAGTTTATACTTATTTTCATAGAACCATAAA